>JAODAL010006882.1:0-129780 GCA_025379985.1 Phyllomedusa bahiana | reverse complement strand
GATACGTTTTTTTTTCACTTTGGCGCAATTTTTGTTATAGAGACCTTGCACTTAAATTGAATCCAGCAATTTTGTATCACCACAGTGTATTGTAGTTGCCAAAAATACCTTTATTAACCGTAAATCATTTCAGATACGTGTTTTTTTCACTTTGGTCATTCAAGCTTTGTTGATAAGGTACCCTTGCATTAAATTTGAATCCAGCAATTTTGTAGTCACCACAGTGTAATGATAGGTGCCAAAAATACCTTTTTTATCCTATACATTTCAGATAGGTGTTTTTTTCGTTTTTGGTCAGTCAAGCTTTGTTGAAGAGGTACCTTGCACTAAATTTGAATCCAGCAATCTTGTTTTGATTTGAGGATTTGAAAATAGCTGTGATTTGCCATCTTTTAATAAGAACTTTCCAAAACTCTTCCCATACCTTCTCAAATTTTATATCTTCTGAACATGGAGCGAAATTCAGGTGGTAAGCGAGCAAAGAAGGGGGTAGGACATGGAGTAGAGGTACAGAGAAGGTGCTCCTTCCAGTCTGGCGACAACACCATGCCAGCGAATCGTCAGTTGCAGGACCTCAGGCCTGTCATCACGGGGTCAGGGCCCTGTGAATCTCGTAACGAACAGCTCGCCAATCTGTTCTTCAGTGGTAATGCAACCTGCATCAAGCAGTCTTACCTCCTCTCCTCACAGTCACGGCCCCCAAATGTCGACATCAGCATCATCAGCACCGTCCAACATGAAGCGAAGGAAAGCCCAAATGTCAACTCGTGTACCCACCACTGTGGATAATCCATTTTCTGAAGACTCCTTTGATGACAAAATGCGGTTGGGGTCCCGAAGGCATGTTAAAAGATCAAGAGGCCAAAGAGGATGATTTTTTCTGCCTGACGCCAAATTACTTTTGCCATCAGAGGAGAGAAGGAAGCCGGTCAATCGGCCAAAAAACCCGTGCATCGCAACGCCTTGCAGTGCCTCTTGCTTGTAGCCCGCAGCTCCTGGGTTCAGAATGTCAGGACACAAGTTACCTGTGTTGATGAAGATCATGACGACATTGTGGATCCAACTGGGCTTTTCAGCAGAAATTTGCTTGCAAGCGTTTCATCACTGGGTGAGGAGGAAGACGATGGGGTAGTGTCAATACGGGTCCCGCCTCAAAAAGGGAGAGGGCGTCGCAGATATCCCTGATATTATTCCGCCACCATGGTCACCCGGGAAAACCCCCCTCCTCCCCTTAACCCGTCAAAAAGGTCCAGGACCTCTCAAGCCTGGCTTTCTTTTACCAAGCCTCTGATTCACCCAGCGATGTCCCTATGCCGCCTCTGCTGTAAACGCTTAAGTAGGGGCAAAAATCTTAGGTTTTTTTAACCACCCCCAACAGGGCTAGTCCCATGCAGCAAATGCAGATTTTTAATGGGGGCCCAAACATTTCCCAAAATACAAGCCCCGACGCCGGGTTTTCCCAAACCCACTGCCCACACCCCTGTCTAGGCCCCCCTCCCCCCTCCGCCACCACCAAGCTTTCCCTCAGCTGCCCAAAGTCCCTAAGTAAAGATCGGGGAATCAGCCCCCCGCTTCCCCTCCACCGGCCCGATACCACCAAAACCAGGGGGGGGGGGGGGGGGGGGGGGAAGACCCATCCTACCCCTTCCCTTCCCCCAATTTTGTTTAAACCTTCACCCGTCCGGGGCCCTTTCCAAAGAAAGCCAGCCTTCTGCCCTTCCGGGTTTTGGGGAAAGCAAAGAAACATTTTAAAACCCCAAACCATCCCAAAGCCAAAAAAAAGCCTAAAATGTCGGCATTGCCGGGCCCTTTTGGGCCCTTTGGGGAAAGGGTTGGGCCTTTCCGTCTGGGGGACACAAAAGGGGTTCCCCACGTCCATGGCCCTTGCCTCCCCTAAAACCGGGATGCCGAGCAGGAAATTTCTTTCCCAGAAAAGCCGCCCCTGCCCTGGCCACCACGGGGCCCATCAAAAATTTCAACCCGCTTTGTCTGAAATCTGTTAAAAGAAAAGTCCATCTGACCATAAAAAATGGACTAGAAAGGGCACGGCCAACCCTATATCTCTTTTGACAGCTCACGGGTGAGCGGGGTTTGGAGGTCTCGGGGGTGGGCGGGGGCACCAGGCAGGGCGCACGTCTTAAAAACCGCGGGGTTTGGTGCGGGGTTTTTTTCCCCCCAAAGGTCCTTTTGGTGGAAATCACTGCCCAGAGAAACCAGGCCTTTAAAATTAATCTGTCTTGGAGACTGCCCCCACACAGGTCGGGACTGGGGAGGGCCTCTCCGAAACGAAAACCGAGCGTGGCTGGGTACAAAAACCTTGTCCAAACGAAAGGGTTTGGTGTGCGATAACGGGCGAAATCTGCTCCCCCTTTTAAAGATCAAAGGCTGGAGCAAAACCCCTTCCTGGCACATGCCCTTTAAACCTTGTCGCCCCGAAATTCAAAAGACTCCCCGGGGGCCCTTGGACGCTTCTGAGGAAGGCTCGGTTCTGATTTCGCACTTCCGCCGTTCCACCCTGTTTCTCCCGCCGGGCTGCGTTGCAGCGTCACTGGGCCCCCCCGGGAAACCGTCTTCTTTTGTTGTATTGGCAACACCTTAAAATTCCACCCCCCAAAACCACCAGATTGGGGCAGCAGCGCAATGCCATTACGCCGTAAAGAAGTGAACATGGCCTGACAACGCGGGGCGGGCCTCAGGTTTGGCCACCGAGAGTGGAGGCAGCGAAAAAGCTCTGCACCAAACCTTTCCATTTTGAAGAAGCCCCCAAAATGGGCAGTGCGGACAAAGCCCTTCAGCATGAGCATTGGGGGTATCTTTCTTCTTGGGAAAACAGGTCCCCCCCAGCGACGGAGGAGGAGAAGGACACAGATTTCGGGCACGGGGCCCTTTTGCCCGTTTTAATTTCCCCAAGGCCCGACATTTTCACAAATTTTTTAAAGGGCTTCATTAGGCCCGTGGTTCGGGGGCCAGGGGTAGTGCAAGCGGCTGAAGGTGAGGGTAAGCCAGCTCAAACCCATTCATATGGGAGGGCCTCCGCGAAGCCTCGCGCAGTAATGCAGTAAAAGAAAAAGATGAACCCCCCCAGCACGAAACCAATTGCAGATAAAACCCCCAATGTTTTTAAAGAGATATACTCTAAAATCAACAGAATAAAAAACTGCAAAGTGAAAAACACAGGAAACGGTTTGTTCCCCTAGACTTGGGGCAGAGAAATGCTGGCGCGTTTTTGGGCCAAAGTGCGCCCAAAATCATAGCATGTTAAAAAATCTAAAAACGTTGTTATATAAAAAGACCAAAGAAAATTAAATAGCAATTACGAATATAGTTACCCGTATCCCGTAGAAAAGAGCACTCCCCCAAAAACAAGGGTTTCAATAAAAAAACTGCAGGAGAAACGCGTTTCCCAATAAAAATTTCGTGTTCCGGTTTAAGCGCATAAACAAAAATGAAACGTTTCCTGGGAAGGGAAACAATACTGCGCAAGCGGGTGTCATCTTTAGGACCGGAAAAAAAGCCCAAAAAAAAAAAAAAAACAAATAGTTGGGGCAAAACAAGAAAACAATTGATGGGAGTCAAAAAAGAATGTACTGGGAAAAAGGGAAAAAGGGGGAGTGCGAAAAATGCTGGGTTTAAATGTAAAAAAAGGGTTCCCCCATTTAAAAATTAAGCCTTGGGAGTATAAATTTTTTAAAACTATAATCCAATGTGCTTCTCTTTTTTTCGCAATTGTCGCAAAATATCACCACCCCAAAAGGTCCCAAATGACCTTTTTTTTATTGCTCCCATTTTTTTTAAAATGCGCAGTCCCGAAATTTTGTTTTTAAACAAAAATTTTCTAAGACCAATTTGTTTCCCTTTTTGACAATTGGTTTAAATTCCCTTTAAAATGTTCTAAAAATCGATCTTTAATTTTCTGGGGGCTGCCCCAAAGTATTTGGGGATTACACTCCCCGTGCACCAAGCCCCGTATACTACTTTTGAGTGTTCAATTAATAAATTGTTTTTATGGGGTATACTTTCACCTAACATATTTGCAAAATTTTTTTTCCAGGGCCCTTGGGAAAGGAACATGTGCGGGCCCGTCCCCAAACCACACTTGAAAACCCCTTTTTGGAGAGCCCCGGTCCCAGCTTTTTTTTTTTTGATTGGAAAAAAGTGTTAGAGGGAAGAAAAATAAACCCAAGGGGTTTTTTGCCCTACGGGAACGATTTTTTCAGCCCTTTTTTAATAATGGGGGGGGGGGGCCCAAAGCCGTGTCTCCAAATAGGATGGGGAAAAATTTAAAACCCAAAATTTTTTTTTTTGTTAAACTGTTTTTGTGTGGTTTTAATACAAGTTTTGGAGTAAATTAAAGGGCTTAATTGGCTTTTTTTTTTTATTTTTCAGTAAAACCCGTCTATCCCTAATTTTAAAAAAATTTTTTTTGCCCCCCCCCCCCCCCCCATTTTCAACAGTTTTTTGGGGAAACCCCTAGCCCTTAAATCCCGGTCAAATTTTGTTTTAATTTAATGCCCTAAAAATCTTGGGAACTGCCAAATTTTGTTTGGGTCTTTTTAATTCCCCGTGGGGATAGAAGTTTGGTAAAAAATTTTGTAAGATAACCCTTTCAAAGTGCAAGAATTTTCCCCCACCCACTCTTTCGTAATTTTTTGTGGAAAAAATTGGGTCGGGATACCCTCCCCAAGGGGCAAATCCCAAAAAAAACCACACAGAAGATAATTTTGTTTAAAAAGGGGAATTTGAGGTTTAATTTGGGGGTTCCTTAAAATAGGACACAAAGGGGGGGGGGGGGGGGCAAAGGCAAAAGACATCTCCCTCCCACACAAGAGGGATCATCGATGTAACGCCGTACCACCCCCAACGCCCGCACCCAAAAAGGGTTTTTCAATTAAAAAAAAAGAATTGTTCCTCCCACCAAGACATGGGTTAAAAAATTTTCAAAAAAAGGGGAATATTTTTCCCCCATTGAAACCCCGTAATTGTAAAAAAAATTTAAAAATCAAACAAAAAAATAGTTGTGGGCCCGAGAAAAAAACAACCCCATCTACAATTTAAAAAACTGTAAATCCAAAATGTATACCCACTGTATTTGAAAAAAGAAAGTTTAAGGGGCCATAATTCAAAATGGGGGGGGGATGCTTGGGGATTTTAGTGACTCTAAAGTCAAAGTATCCCTGGGGAAATTTCTCTTACCAAACAAAAAACCCTACGGCCCCCAAGACATCCCGGGTATCCTGTAAAAAAAACCAAGGGAAATCCCCTTGACAGGGGTTTAAGGGAAAAAAACAACCCCTTGACATAGTCCCTTTTAGTAATTAAGCTATGCCCCACACTAAGTCCCCTTGGGGGGTCCTAGAATTTTTTAAGGATCCCTTTGGGGCCCAAAAATCACCGGTGTAACCGGAAAATTTTTTGAAGAAATTTTAAACGGGCCGGAATTTTGGGGTTTAGGACCCCAATTTTGAATCCTCCCCCATCAGTTTTGAGATTTTTGCATTTAAAATTTTTCTGTTGGATCACCAGGTAATTTTTTATTTGTAAAAATTTAGAAAAATAATTTAACATTTTTCCCCCAAAAAAATTTTTTTTTTATCCCCTGATCACAACTTTACCCCCTTAACGCCATTTTGATTTCGATGTTATCTGCGGTTTTTAAGCTTTTAAGCTAGTTTTTGCTTGCCCTGTAAGGGTTTGACATAAATTGGGTCCCCTACTGTATATCCCGTAATGCCCTTTGATCTCTCTCAACCAGCACTGAAAAGGGGATCCATGGCCCCCCTGTCCTGGTTTGCACTTTTAAAAAAAAGTCCTGGTTTTGTGTGGAAAAACCCCTATTGATACAAGGACATTTCACCCTGGTTAGTCCCCATTTGTAATTCCCCGAAGAGTTAAAAAGAGAAATTTGTTCTTGAAATTTTAAATCCCTGGGAAAAGATTGGGGAAAAAAACATCCTGAATTTTTTGGAGTGGTTTTTTTTTCTTTATTGGGAAATGTCTTTTTTGATGGTAAGGTTTACACAAATTTTTGAAGTCTCTAATGGGAGAAAAAAAATTGAAGTTTTTTTACTGGGAAAAAAATTGAGACCGAGAGCCAATACTTGTTTTTCTTCTGTTTTTAATTTAAATTATAAATATTGTAACCACATTAGTTTTGGTCTTTCATTTAAATTGTTTTTCTTGTTTCCTTTTTTTGGCCCTACGGGTTCCTTTTTTGTAATGTTTCCGCCCTTTCCCGTGCCTTTTGTTTTTTTAACGGTTTTTTTTTTTTATTCTTTTGTGGCATTTTTAAAAACAATTTGCTCCTTATCACTTTTGGGATGAATAAACCCGAGAGGAAACTCTTGATGTGTCGGGATTGGGCCTGAAATATCCGAGTCTGTAACCCAAAACTAACTTTTTTTTTTTTTGTTTCCCGTAGTAATTTTCTTTTTTTTTAAGAATAGGGTCTCGCTGCCCCTTAAAAAGCAGTTCTTTTTCCCCCTTCCCTACACCTGTTTTATGCGTAGTCCCCGGATTTCCCCTGTTAAACTTGGGCTTTTTAATTTTCCTAATTTTTTCTTTCAATATTAGACATATTGTCCTTCATTTTTGGACTTTTCTGCAGTATGCTGATAGATCTTTAATTTTTTTTTTTTGTTGATATTTCTATAATCGACACAAAGTTTCTAGATCTTATATTTTTGAAATTCTTGTAGTTTGATTTTTCATTTTTTGTTATAAGTTGTATAGAGTTGTAATAGAGAGCAAAGAAGACAAGGATTGTCGTTCCAATTCGGAAACAAACTGCCTCACTGTGTAGATCGCTGTTGGATCTTTTTGCAGCCTCAGAGCCGTGGAATCATGTTTTTTTCCAAAATAGTTATCTTAGTGTTTGTAAGTCCCACCTCAAATGCGAGTCTTCCTGTAAAGACTGCTTTGTCAACTGCTGTGATTATTTGTAATAAATCCACATGTCTTTGATTTCTCATCTGTGCCAATCCAACAACTAGAGTACTTTGTTATGTCCTCTTTGACTTCGATATGTAGCGCGTTGAATTCTCTTACTTTGTCCCCCTATACGCAAAGAAATATATGTGCTGTTTTTAATCACTCAAAGCTTATTAAAACAGAAGGATCAAGCACATATTTGATTGGGAGTGCATGGCTATACAAATAATAGGCTTAAATGTACTCACTGAAGGATGTTGGATATAGCCAGCTCGAATCATGTGCATAGTAATCGGACCTCGTGACGCCTGCAGTCCGTCTAAGCCAGTAACTGGAGAAATTGATGAACGGTCAGCCCGATCCTCAAGTGCCTGGTAGGCCCCCCCCCCCCTCCCCCCCCCCCTGGGCCGCTAAAACATCTAAGGTTTGTATTAACGAGATATACTCATAAAATCAACAGAATAAACAACTGACAAGATGCTGATAAGCTCGACGCAATTACGAAATCTTAGTTCCGGAGACGCCAGGATCGCCAGTCCGTTAGTTTACATTGAAACACATATGCTGCCAGCGTCCGTGTAGAATCATGTGCTACATGATACCTGAGAAAGATACCTATATTCGTAATTGCCTACGTCAATATATTTTTGGCTACTTATATATACAGAACGAATTTTAGATGTTTAGCAAATGCTATGCCTTAAGGGGCACTTCTGGCTCGAAATGCTTGGTCAGCATTTTCTCGTGGTCTCTCAATGTCTAGGGGACCACCAGCTTACCTGTGCTTATCACTCATTATGCAGTTGTTTTTCTGTGATTTTATGGATGGAGTATTATCTCGTTAAGAACCTTAGGAAGTGTTTTATCTGCAATTGGATCGTGCTGGAGGCCGGTTCGATCATTTTCTCGTTACTGCATAGTTACTTAGCTGCGAGTGGGCTCAGAGTCGGATGGTACCGCTTGCACTTATGACATGCGGATAGATGGCTTCTGGCATCTATCCAACATCCTTCAGTGAAGAGTACATGTTAATCCTCATTATTTGTATCGCCATGCATCTCCCGAAGTAAATTAAGTGCTGATCCTTTCTGTTTTAATAAGCCTTTGAGTGATTAAAAACAGCACATAAATTTCTTTGTAGGATGTACGCGTGCGGACGGCGTCCGGAATGTTGTGTCGCCAGTATCTTACATCATGCTACATGATCGGAAGTCAAAGACAAAAACAATAGTAGCTCAAGTTTTGATGTGCAGGCACAGATAGAATCAAAGACATGTGGAGTTCATTACCCACTAAGCAGTTGGGCACTAAAGCGAGTCTTTCCATGAACCTGCTCATTTGGTAAGCGGACTTCACAAACATTAAAATAACTATTTGAAAAAACAAGCCTGATTCCCAGGGGCTTATGAGGCTCGCAAAAAGATCCCAACACACGACATCTACAGTGTGAGCAGGTTGTTTCCCGAATAAATGGCGACGACATCTTCGTCTTTTCGCCTCTATTAAAAACCATAGTATACAACTTTATACACAATAAGAAGAAATCAAACTGACACGAAGGGTTTCGCCAAAGAAAAAGAACTAGAAACTTCAATAGTAGAATATAAAGATCATTTTTATCGAGCGGCGCGTGGGGCTATATGCAGAGAAGTCACTAAAAAATAAGGACAATATTTCTAATATGAAAGGTGCAATTATGCGAAATTAAAAAGTCCAACGTTTAACAAGAGCCAATCCCAGGACTACGCACTGAAACCAGGTGTAGAATGAATGGGGAGAAGAACTGCACGTGATACGAGGGCAGCGAGAATATTATTCTTAAACAAGAGGAAGAGATACTACAGAAACAAAAACAAAAAAGTTAGTTTTGCACGGTCTACAGACTCGGTATTATTGTCAGAGTTCCAATCCCGACCCCGACTACGTATCAAGAACGATACACTCTAGTGATTATTTCATCCCAAAGTTGATAATGGGAGCAAAGTTACCTTCGTATATTATAAAATGCACATAAGATAAAAGAAAAAAACGTTCAAAAAACGAAGCCCAGCGAGAGGTCGCGAACACATCAAAAGGACCAATAGCGTATGCAAACGAGGAAACAAGGACAGAACAGTAATGTACGACCTATAATAACTGTGGATTCACAAATTATCTTCATCTAATTTAATTAACAACAGAAGAAAACAAGGTATTGGTCTCGGTCGTCACTATCCGTCCCGGACAAAACTATCAATTTACGTTTCTACCTATTAGAGCATCAACAAATTTGTTGCAGCAAACTTCGACCATCAGCAGACGACTCCATGAAGAAGAAAACACTCAAATATACAGGAAGCCTATATTCCACTCACTATAGGGATTTATCACTATTCAAGTAACAAATTTCTTCCATGTAAATATCCTAGATTCTACAATATGTTAGAAAAATCCATTTTTTGAATTTCCACAAATCTTATACAGAATTAAGATTAACTTTACACAAGCACCATAGAGCTTATAATCCAGTGCAACAGGACAGAGGCCAATGTTATGTCAGCTTTCATATGCTTGTTCATCTATTCTGACACTCCTTTCCAAACCTCCACATTCCTAATTTTTCAACATACCTACCCAACCATCCTTCCCCCCACTCAACACCCCATCAAACTCCCCTTCCCCCATCTATCAGACCTCCATTCTCACTCTTTTGTTTATACCTAAATATCACCTATTCAACCTACACCCACACATTTACTTCTCCGACAAACCACTACAACAATCACCCACCTCACACCCCCAACCCATTATCACCCCCTAACCAAACCATCTCACCAACCCCTCCCCATCACTCTCTTCAAACCCTCCACTTCTAACCACCCACAAACCCCATTCTAAACCATCAACATCCACTAGAACCTTTACCCTTATAATACATTTATACAAAAAAAAAAAAAAATTAAAAAAAAAATTTATAAAAAATTTTTTTTTTAAAAAAACTTTTTTTTTGTAATTTTGTGAAAATTCACACCTCCAAACACTTCACCCCCCATCTCCACTGATACTTCCACTCACACAACATCCTACCAAGATACCCATTTACTCAAACAACAAGACCCCCATACCTTGCTGAACATTAAAAAAACCTTCACCCTATCATAAATTTTGTTACTGCCAAAATAAATTACTCACTCAAACCATTCACAACTAGACCACCCTAATTCAATTCCCCATTATCCAAAAAATCAACATACTGACCACCTAATCCCCATGAGTTTATTATTATTTGATTATGGGGAGTTATTTCGATGTATTAGAATAAATAAGATGTAATTGACTCTTACACTATGCAAGACCAGCCATCCCCACCATGTCATGCGAATTATGGCGCTTCAACATCATTTTTCTAGAACTAACATGTGGGGGATACATCCTGATTTACAGTTGTTCATTTGTTAGATGGTAGTTGTTTTTTCATGGCCAGCAACTGTATTTTATGTTTGTAATCAATAAATATATTAGTTTACCAACTTACAGAGGGCGTCTCGAATGGGGGCCAATATTCCCTTCAGATTAGCAAATTTATACAATGTCATGGTGGGAGGTAACTAATACATTTGTATCCAATAGATCAAACCTTTTGTGGGAGGGGGGGGAATGATCATGGAATATTTATTGCAGCAGTTCGGAGTGGTACGGCAGATGTAATCGTTGATACTCCTTTGTGTGGGAGGGAGATGTCTCTTGCCGTAGCCCTCCTTTGTGTCCTCATGTTAATAGACAATCCTATTCAACCTTAATTCATCCTATTCTCAACAATACATCTGTGGTGGATTTTTGGATTTGCATTGGAGGGCCCTATCCCAGAGAGTCAAATTATTTCCACTAAAACTATACAGAAAGAGTTAGTGGTGGTGGGTACACTATTTGCACTTTGCAAGTTATCATACGTAAATTGCTACCAAACTTCTATCCCACCGGGGAATTAATAAGAGCAAACGCCAATTGCCAGTTCCCAAGAATTATTATGACATTGAATCTGAAACAGACTTTTTCTACAGATACGCTAGAAGCAGTAGGGTTATCGCACAACACTGTTGCAAAATGCGGCAACAAAAATTCATAATAGAGGATAGACGGATTACTGACACTGAAAACAAAAAAGCCAATTAAGACTAATATCTCCAACACTTGTAGGTTGACCACACAAAGTTTAAACAAAGTTAAAAAAATATCTGTGTATAAATATTCCCATTATATGGGAGACACGGCATTGGATGACAGTATTATCCAAGGCTGCAAAATCGTTACTCGTTGTGGCAGAGAACCCTTGTGGTTTGTACTTACCTCTACACGTTTTTCGTACTCGAAAAAAAAGCTCGAGACTGGCTCTCCTGATAAGGGATTACTTCACGTGTGGCCTGAGACAGTGGCACATGTCCTTTGCAAGCCTGCGAAAAGAATTTGCAAATATGTTAGTTGATCACGTATATCCCATCAAACAATTTATTCAACTTGTAACACTCAAAATGTAGTATACTTGGTTGGTGCACGGAGTGTAATCTCCATATACATGGCCAGCGACCACCAGTAAAACTTAAGATCAGATTTTTTGAACTATGTACATGAGAGTTGATGAATTTTGTCAGAGAAGAACCCAAATTGCGTCTTCGAGACCATTTTGTTTCAAACACATAATTCAGACATGCCCAGATGTTAAAAATTGACGAGCAATAGAAAAAGTCAGTAGACTTTAAGAGGTGGTGATTATCGTGCGACAATTGCGCAACAGAGCAAGCACATTGGAGTATAGTTTTAAATAACTATACTCCACAAGGCCTTAATAATTAAAGGAATATCCATATGTTACTATTAAAAACAGCATTGTCGCACTACACCCTATGCTATTTCAGTACATTCTATGTTTTAGCACTCAAATCAATTGCTTTCTTGTTGCACCACACTATTTGGTTTTTGTTTGTTTTTTGTCTCTAGGTTCCGCCGTGTCACTCAGATGACACCACGCATGCGCAGTGGTGATTCCCTTACCAGCAACGCTTCATTGTACTGTTTACTATGCGCATGACCGGAACTACGATAATCTTAGTTCCGGGAGGATTCCAGCAGTTTTTACATTGAACCACATGCTGAGTGTGCGTGTCATCTACATGATACGTGGTTAACCTGATATTCGTAATTGCTACGTAACTTACTTTTTGCGTCCTGTTATATATACAACATAGATTTAGATTGTTTCGCTAATGCTTATGATAAGGGCTGCACTTGAGCCGAAACGCGTCACGCATTTCTCTTAGCTCCATGTCGTAGGGGACACAGCTACCTGTGCTTATCACTCTGTGCAGTGTGTTTATTCTGTGATTTTATGATAGTATATCTCGTCAATAAACCCTTGGATGTTTGTATCTTGCGAATTGGATCTGTGCTGCGAGCGTTCATCATTTCTGACTCCGCTAGTGCAAGGCGGCGCATCAGCTCTCAGGTGCATATCATGAGGCAAGTCAGGGCTGTGATGAAGCTGTGCTTCCTGAGGAAAGATTCCCCACCCCCCCCCCCCCCCACAATCGAATGGCTAGGAGGAGGTATTTCCTGCGGACATTCAACGTTGTGTACTGACGTCCCCCTGCCTTGGAAAGAGGTGTTGGCGCGAATTTGCAACGGGAGGAGGAAGATGAGGAGATCAGTTTGCTGTGCCTCCTCGACAGAGGCTTGGGAAATCAGGCTCCATGTCTCTCACATGAGGCATGGGATGTCCATTTCTCTCCAAATGCGATCCTCGCATTAATCGCCATCAAAATGAGAACAACAGTTACTCTTGGGTGGCCACCCACCTGGTATCCTCGCTACAAATAACAAAGACTCAGCTCACTTTCCTTCAACCACCCAAATAGAGAGTAAATGCAGGCAAGGAAGCCTTGCTGATTGATCAACTGGAGACATCCTGTTGCGTCACGCTTCACGTTCTTCAAATGTCACGGTGGAACAGCATCAGACGATGTGACAGCAGTAGGAGCGCAGTGAGCCGCTAGGCGGGCCAAGAAGTCAAGCAGCAGGCAAGGTGGCAGAAGCTACTAATGGTTGACCTCTGCCGATTCTTTATTTACACACGCATCACCAACGCATGCAATGCAGGGCACAATCCAAACACACAGAGACCAAAATTAGATCATGATGCCAGACGACTATCTGCCCGTTCAAACACGTAGTGTTTTGTTGTATGTGTTCATGGACCCAATAGACTTGTGGGTATCCAAAATGGGATGAAGGGCCGAGCGTCGTCGCCACGCCATGAGGTGTTTTCCTGCCCATCCTCATCTACATATTAGATTTATTTCTCATATCACTATTCTTCTTCAAACCTCTCCCCTCCACTTAAACCTAAGACTAATATGCTTAATTCAGATACTCCATCACCACTCAATTATACATATATTTTGTAAATATTAAAAAAATAAAATCCAAAGTACCCCTCAAATCAAACTAGACAACCAAAACCCTATAAATAAAACAAATATCCCCACACTAATGACAAAACTCAGACAAAATATAAAACCTTCTTATACAATTATACAACCAACATATACCCCCAAGTAAACCCCCCCCACAAAATAATAAAATATAGATTGTAATCCTCCCCCAAGAAGATATTTGATTTAGAGAAAAATGCAACAATAATAACCCCCTAACTCCAGAATAAAAAAACCCCCCCCCCCCCCTTCATTCACTTAAAATAATAAAATTACCCACAAAAAAATCTTATAAAATCAGAGGCTTCATAACTGGGCCCCCAATTGCCGAGGTCAGCCGGAATTAGTTGAATAGAACTATATTATACTTAGCCTCAAAACTATTTCAGCCAAAATTTAAACGATGGATAAAAATGATTACCCAGGGTCTAACTTGCATTCCACTTCAACAGAAATGCGTTCTTGAAAAATTTTTTGTTGTATAAAATGTTCTGTCATTTCTTACTGCAATTTTATACTCAGTCCCAACAGTTCATTTGTGGTTTTGCTTGAGGAGACTAGTAAAAGACCGCCAAGGTTTCGATGCACAACACATCGTATTTCATTTACTCACATGTGTATCTTTAGAAGTGTTTCTGCATTAGTTAATGGTTTTGAGGTCATGTTGCTGTGAGATACAGCTAATAATTATGGTCCTTTTGAACAGAAAATGTGGCTTCTAAGTTGGCATGTTACTCCAAGCACAATTGTTTTAATAGTGGCTCGTGCAAGTCAATATCTCTATAATTTTTGAGGTCATGTTGTGTGAGATACAGCTATAATCATGCGTCTCTTTGGAGAACAAGAAATGTGGCTTCTAATGGCTATTTCTCCCTAATCAATTGTCGTAATAGTGGTTGAGATGATGCAATTTAGTAATTCTTTTTGGAGGTCTTGTTGCTGAGGATACTGCAATAATATGGTCCTTTGCGACAGAAATATGCGCTTTTAAGTGGCATTTCTCCTCACAATTTTTACAGCTGCTGATCACAGACAGTCTTTTTTATAATTTTTTTGGGTCATGCTGCTTTGAAATGCAGCAATACTACAGGTACTATTATAAAAAAAATTGTTTCTAACAGACATTTGTTCTTCACAATTGTCAAAAGTGGCTCAAGATCATGTTTGAATTTTTGCGGGGCATTTTGCTGTGACATGCCAGCTATACTACAGGTCCTATTATTAAAAAAAATATTGCTTAACAAGACATATGGTTCTTCACGCAATTGTCAAAAGTGGCGTCAGGTCATGTTTTGAATTTAGTTGGCGAGCATTTTGCTGTGACATGCAGCGTTATACTACAGGTCCCTATATAAATAAATGTTGTTTCTAACAGAACATTTACTTTTTGTTGTCTCCTCACAATAGTCAAAAGTGGCTCAAGGTCAATGGATGTTTTCGGAATTTTTTTGGGGGGGCATTTTACTGTGAATATCGACAAGCTAGACTACAGGTCTTTCTATATGTAAAAAATGTGGTTTCTCCTCCCCCCTCTTTTCCCCTCTCCCCCCCCCAACAGACATTTGCTCCTCTTCACAATTATACAGAGTGCCCTCAATGGGGAATGCTGCCTGTCAAAAACAGGGATTAGGCATGACACTCGTTAATGGACACATATTGCAAAATAAAATGGGGGGGTGGCTTGTTTTTGACAAGGATTCTTTTAACATAGCATAGCAATCCTGTATTGAAGACAACCCCATTTAATACAATTGTAAAAAAAAGAGAACAAAGACATGGTGGAGATTCCATCCTATTTTTAAAAATGTGTTTCTCTAGAATTAAAACTCGAACTAAAAAACATTGCAAGTACAAAATAGCTGGTAAAAAAAAATTCCTTGAAGTTGGCTACACAAGATCGGTGCGAGGATACAGGAGAGACGTATGACCATTATGCTAGGTTATTAGAGGGACTGGAGTATGGAGCACGGACAGAGAACTAAGACAGAGACGCAATTTCCTCAGCACGCATTAGAGTAAAATGAGGGAAAAGAAGCACGCCAAGGAAAAAAGGGCTAGTCTGCTGGGGTGGAACAATGAGCGTTAAGGACCAGTATTTCCAAGAGAAGCTCAATTGTCGCACTCATATGGAGGGGCAAGCGCTACCAAGGTCTTGACTGTGTACTGAGGAAGGCTGGGGATACTGACCATCTCACAAAAAGTCAATTCCGCACTCTGCTTCAGCAGACTGACTGTTTTCGCCTTAGCTGCGTCATAAGGGCATTTTTCCATGTTAATAGATGACGGACGCCAAGCATGGGCTCTCACGCACCCACTGTAACTCGGCCTGGCAGGCTGGACCTCGTGTTAACAGATGACTGACGCCAGCTGGCTCTAGGCCCAGTCCGTTGAGGGGCAATCGAAGTGCTTCAAATTTCTCTGTAAGAAAAAATCAGATTGTTGAGAAAAGACTGATTTCTGTGTGAGGTTAAGTAGTCCCTCCAGCGAATCCAAAATAATAATTTTTTCTTATTTACCCAAAAAACAAATCACTAGGCATTCTAATTAATCAATCAATAAACCCTCCCCACATACCCCCCCCCCCATAAATATTATTTAAATTAATTTTTTGTCTCACCCCGCCCCCCTAGAACCCCCCCCAATTAAATTAATAACCGAGTATTTGACCAAAGGGCTCCGAGCGGCTGGACACAAATTAGACACAATTTGAGGCTTAAATATTTTCTGGGCTGGAGTCACTATGGGGTCGTATCATTTGATCTCCAGGGGGAGTCTGTCCCGTAATCGCACAATGAAGAGAAAAGTTTGGACGGAAAAATGAAACATTGATTTTGATTGGACACCTTTAAGAATCAGTCTCAAGAAGCCGAGAGTGAGGGCAAATAGATCTTCTCAACCAAGAGTGTTAACCCCCCCCCATTCATCATAATCCCATTTATATTATTATGGGTGTGCGGTATGAATTAACACTATCTCTAAACGTTTAAAAATACTTACAAGAACTGCGGGGGACGGGGTGTATGTTGTATGTTATCGACACTTGAAAAAAGCAAATCGATAATAAAGTAAAACTAATCTAAATAAAACTTCCTAAATAAGATTCTTCGTAAACAAAGTCAGTTACCAAAAAAGTATACAAATGACAGTCACTGTACAAAATAGCATGAGTGCCACTTTGTGATCTGTGGGGTTTCAAACGGTTTAGGGGTCATGCTGTGGTAAAGGACAGGTGTATAGTAATTAGTCCAGATCAACTTAACAGATTTTTCAAAGACTCCTTTAATAGTCCCTATAATAAATTTTTGGTCATTCATATGTTTTGTCTCTCATCTCCCCTACCCCCCCCATTATTCGAACGTATTTAATTTCCCCCAGAAATTCTGGCCCAGGACAAGCGGGATAGGTCATATAGTCCAGTTCAACTAAAAATGGAGGTCAAAGTTCCTGTTTTTCTTGCACTTTTTAATCTGTGGGTCAAGACAGGTTTAATGGTCGATTCTGCAGTACAGGACAGATATAGTCATAATGTCCAGTTCAATCTAAAAATGGTAGTTTGATAGATCCTTTCCCCGGCACTTTTTAATTGTGGGTCAAGACAGTTTAGATGTTGGTAATTCTGCCCAGGTACAGAACAGGTATAGTCAATGCCAGTTACACTTAAAATGGTGCGTGGAAAGGACTCCTATTGTTCTGGCACTTTTTTTAATCTGTGGGTCAGATAGATTTGCGGGTCTCCTGCTGTGGCCCAGGACAGGTATAGTGATGTCCAGTGAAACTAAAATGGTGGTTGAGAAGACTCTTTTTTTATTCTCACTTGGCCACTTTTTAATCTGGGGTCATGCAGGTTTGGGCTCATGCTGTGCGCCACAGCGACAGCGGAATGTCTATGTCCAAGTTCAATATATATGGTGCCGTTCAAAGACTCCTTTTACTCAGATTTTTTAGTCTGTGGGTCAGAGTTTTAGATGGTATAATGTACCTGTGGTACAAGAACAGGTATTAGTCAATGTCAGTTCAACTAAAATGGATGTTGCAAAGACTCCTTTTCAGGGCACTTTTAATTATCGGGGTCAGATAGGTTTAGAAAAGAGAATATGCTGACGTTCTCTCTGAGGACAGCGGATAGCTCATGTCGCAGTTCAAGTAAAATGATGGCTTTCAAATCATACTAGCTTACGCTGCGCACTTTTAATTTGTGGTCATGCTCAGGTGTTTAAGTAGTGGATAGGGGAGGGGGGTGTCAGGCTGTGCGCCAGGACCGAGTATAGCCTGAATGTCGCAGTGAAACTAAATGGTGGTTGAAAGACTCCTTTTAGATCCGGCACTTTTTAATTGGGGTCATGCAGGTCTTGGGCTCATGCAGTGTGGCCCAGGAAGGGATAGTCTATGTCCAGTTCAACTTATAGGGTGGTTCAAATGACTCTTTTCTCAGCTACTTTTTAGTCCTGTGGTCCGATAGCTTTAATGGTCATACGTGGGTACAGAACAGTATAGTCAATGTCCAGTTCAACTAAAAATGGTTGTTCAAGAGACTCCGTTTTCATGCACTTTTTAATCTGGGGGTCAGATAGGTTAAGGTTCATGCTTCGTTCCAGGACAGGAATAGTCAATGTGCCCGTTTCAAGATAAAGATGATGATTCAAATCATACTGCCTTCATTGGACTTTTTAATTTGAGCCGGTCAATGCCAGGTTTAAGGGTCAGGCTGTGGTGCAAGACAGGAGATAGTGATTGACTGTGTGACTTTTTCTGTGCTTTTATAACCTAAGTGTGTTGGCTCTAAGAGTAGCACGTATCCATTTGACTGTGTGGATGTTAAATTCCAGCTGTCTCCAACCCGTTGGGTGTAAGAATGAAGGTGTTGTTGCCCTCTCCATAGACTTTCATGCGTCATCGGCCGATAATCTATTATCGGGACATATCGGCTATCCGTCTTGATAACTTGCCCGATATCTGGACTATCGCACCGGATGACGATAGTACAATGTATCGCATCATAATACTCAAAGATGTTGTCCTGGCGGTGGAGGCAGATTTCGAGCCAGGACACCAGTGTTGAAAGCATGAAAACATGATAGTAGGTCAGTTCTATTCCTTGTCCTATTTATGATATATTTGTCAGGGAGATTCACATACTGATTTTTTTTTTTTAAATTAGATTTTTTTTTTTTTAATATAATGTCAAGGCTTCGATATCTACCTGAAATTTTAAAAAATATTAATACGTATGTAGCCATATAAAATTCTAGGTCCAGTCTGGTGGCATACAAGCAACTCTGGCGATCAGAATGAAACCTTCACTAGAGCAGATTGGCTCTTGCCTTATGGGTTTCAAAGCTTTCACCAGTAGGGGAAGCTAGACTTAAAAAAAACTCCTTATCTCCCTCCCTTCACTCACATTTTCCCCACCCTTGGTTGAACTTGATGGACTTTTTTTCAACCGTACTAACTATGTATCTGTGTAATTCTAAGAACCATTTTTTTTTTTTTTTTTTTTTTAGTTTTCCTTAGGTGAAGCTGTGTTAGAGCTTTTTATTTGAAGCTTATATTGGCATATTTTTGGGGGTACATAGGAACTTGTATTCACTTTTTATTCTGTTTTTTGTGAGCCTTTTTCTGAACATAAAAATATAATTCTGGTCAGTTTATTTATTTATTTATTTGTTTTGGTGTTCACCTTGTGAGTCAAATATCATGATTAATTTATAGATGGAGTGTTAGAGACACAGTGATACCTAATATATGTACCTCTTTTTTTTTTTTTTTTTCATTTTTGCAAAATAATGGGCTCTTTTATTAGGGTAATTTTTTTATTTTTTATATGGTAAAACATTATTATGCTATTACTTTTTTTTCTCACATTGTCAGACTTGACTACATGATTGCTTGATCCCTTTTAATACATATACATACATTACTGCATTGCTATGTATTATGCCTGTGACAGGAAGTGTATTACACCCTGTGTCTTAGCAGACCTGGAGGCTATTATTTGGCTTCTGGGTCAGTGGCATTGCTATGGTCCTAAAACATCCCAGGGCTCGGCCTACTGTGTTGTCCATCACTTCAGCAGTACACTGTATAATAAAAGTCAGCACTAATAAATTTGCTTTTTTAAAAACACCCATGGTAGGTCTATAGCTCCCTCCAGTAGGTTGGCAGGTTTATAGGTTCCAAAAGAAGTTAAGTAGGTCTATAGGTCCTCCAAGTAGGTAGGTAGGTAAGTATATAGGTCCCCAGTAGGTAGGTAAGTATATAAGACCCCCAGCAGATTCATAGGTATATAGGCCCCCAAGTAGGTAGGTGTATAGGGTGCCCCAGTAAGTTAGTAGGTCTATAGGTCCCTCCAGTAGGTTGGCAGGTCTAAAGGTTCCAAAAGTAGTTAGGTTGGTCTATAGGTCCCCCAGTAGGTAGGCAAGTATGTAGGTTCCACAGTAGTTAGGTATGCATATAGGGCCCCCCGTAGGTTGATATTTATATAGGCCTCCAGTTGGATGGTAGGTCTATAGGCCCCCCAAGTAGGTAGGTATATAGGGTGCCCCAGTAGATTAGTAGATCTATAGGTCCCTCCAGTAGGTTGGCAAGTCTATAGGTTCCAAAAGTAGTTAGGTAGGTCTATAGGTCTCCCCAGTAGGTTGGTAAGCATGTATGTCCCCCAGGAGGTAAGTAAGCATATAGGGCACCTAGTAGGTTGGTAGGTATATAGGCCACCAGAGTCCCAGTAGGTTGGTAGTTATGTAGGCCCCCCAAGTAGGTAGGTATATAGAGTGCCCCAGTAGGTTGCTAGATCTTTAGGTCCCCCCAGTAGGCTGCTAAGTCTACATGTTTCCCAGTAGGTTGGTAGGTCTATTGGTCCCAAAAGTAGTTAGGTATAGTGTATATGTCCCCCAATAGGTAGGTAGGTCTATAGGTCCCCCAGTAGGTAGGCATATAGGACCCCACAATAGGTTGGTAGGTATTTGGATCCCTATATTAGGTTAGTAGGTCTATAGGTTCCCCTAGTAGGTTGCTAGATCTATAGGTCCCCCCAATAGGTTGGTTGGTAGATCGATAGGGAACCCTAGTATGTTGGTAGGTCTATAGGTCTCTGATTTAAAAAAAGAGATATAATACTCACCTCTCCCCATTTCACTCCTTCCTAATGTCCCTTAAAGGCAGCATGACATTATCCCACTGCTTGTGTAGTTACGCTACTCCCGATCAAAGCAATGTGATCATATTCCTTCATCACACTGCCTGTGCCGTATACTCAGTTTGGTGGAAAGCAAGAGTGAAGACTAGCTGCTTTGATGTCTACCATAAACAGCACACACAGAAGAGAAGATCCTGTGCCTCTGTCTCTCTGTAGACATTCCCAGAGCGCATAAACAATGCGTGGAAACGAAAAAGGGGGGTCGGGACTGACAAAAGTAATTTCAGGGCCAAAACACCCAAGCTTTGGGTCCCCGCCTTTCTCAAATTTCCTATGTGCTCATCAGAAGCTCTTCAAAAATGATCAGGGGCCCCTTTTCAGGGTACGGCCAATATGACCCCGCCGGGGGGTTTCAAAAAAGATCTTCAAAATCTCGTCTCTGTCTTTTCACTGCCTCCCCCTTCTAGATTGTAAGAAATACTGTTACTTTATATAGTTACATAGTATTAGTTAGCACAGTTTAAAAAAGGCATATGTACATCAAGTTTTATCAATGGTGATCTCTCAGTGAAGCTAAAAGTCTATATCCTCACTCCCTACAAATTCAGTTAGCTATAGCTGAAAAAGGGAACGTTTAGCAGGGAGAAGTTAATGAGGAGAAATGTCTCCTAATTGGAGAAAGAAGCATTTTTATCACATTCACTTGTAATATTACTGTACACGGTGCTTCCACTAGGAATGCTATGAGTATTTTAAGGGTCCCATACAGCCAAAGAATGTCCCCCATCCCACTCCCACCCGCGCATTACCATTTCCTATCTTATGTCATGAATTCTTAAAGGGTCTGGATGCATTTCTAGAGTGCAATACTACAACAAGTTATAGTGACTAGGGTTCTGGAGAAGGGTCGCTGATCCAGGGATTTATTCCGATTGCCAGATTGGAGTTCAGAAGGAATTTTTCCCTAAAATGAGGACAATAGGCTTCTACCTCATGGGTTGTTTGCCTTTCCCAGGATGAACACTATAGAACATTAGGCTGAACTGAATGGAATTCTGTGTTAGGGGAGTATACCACATTCTTTTAGGGAACAACATGTATTAATTTATGTAGAATCTGTGTCTCAAATCCCTGTAGGTAGATACGTGGGTATAAAGACCCCTGTAGATAACCGTTATATCTGCCCATGTAGGTAGATAGGTACCCATGTAGGCCCATGTAGGTAGATAGGTATTTTGCCCCCTGTAGCCAGGTAGTAATATGCCTCCTGCAGCCAGGTAGTTGCCCCATGTAGCCAGGTAATATGCCCTCTGCAGCCAGGTAATATGTGCCATATAGCCACCCTGTAGCCAGGGAGATACCTCACACAGCCCCCCTGTAGCAAGGGAGATGCCCCACATAGCCCCCTGTAGCCAGGTACATGCCACATATAGTCCCCTGTAGCCAGGTCCATGCGTCATATAGTCCCCTGTAGCAAGGTAGATGCCTCATACAGTCCCCTTTAGCCAGGTAGATGCCCCATATAGATCCTAGAAAACAGGCAGATACCCCATAGCCACCCAAGTAGCCATGTAGATGCACCATAGAGCCCCCTGTAGTCAGGCAGATGCCCCATTTATCCCCCGGTAGTCAGACAGATGCCCCATTTATCCCCCGGTAGGCAGACAGATGCCCCAGAGACCCCCAATAGCCAGGTAGATGCCCCATATAGCCCCCCTGTAGCCAGGCAGATGCCCCATAGCCCTCCAGTAGCCAGGCAGATGCCCCATATAGCCCCCTGTAGTCAGGTACATGCCCCATATAGCCCCCCTGTAGCCCGGCAGATGCCCCATATAGCCCCCCCAGTAGCCATGTAGATGCACCATAGCCCCCAGTACCCATGTAGATGCCCCATAGCCCCCCAGTAGCCATGTAGATGCCCCATATAGCCCCCCAGTAGCCATGTAAATGCCCCATAGCCCCCCCAGTAGCCATGTAGATGCACCATATAGCCCCCCAGTAGCCATGTAGATGGCCCATAGCCCCCAGTAGCCAGGTAGATGCCCCATATAGACCCCCAGTAGCAATGTAGATGCCCCATAGCCCCCCAGTAGCCATGTAGGTGCCCCAGAGCCCCCCCAGTAGCCATTTAGATGCCCCATAGCCCCCCCCAGTAGCCATGTAGATGTCCCATATAGCCCCCTAATTTTTATAAAATTTTAAAAAACCTACTCACCTCCTGGTGGTGAGTGCAGCGCGCCCATTCCAGCTGCTGGTGTACGGTGTAAGCAACGTGACGTCGTGCCTCTTACGTCGGCACGCAGCTCCCAGGGATCTCCTCGGCGGCAGAGGCTGCCGACCGAGGAGACCCAGCGTCGTATCACGTCAGGGCGTGTGAGTAAAGCGATGTGTCACGCCCCCTGCGACGCCGTATGTATGTACAGTGCTCACCGAGCACAGTACATACAAAGGGAGAAGGTAGGAGGGGAACAATTCCTCCTGCCTTCTCCCTGTACCAGCAGCTGCACCGAGCGTGTAGCTGCGGACTGACTCTGCGCCGCTGTGATAACACAGCCGTGCGGAGTCAGGAAGCTCGCGGCGGGCCCTAAAACACAAGGCCGCAGGCCGGATTTGGCCCGCAGGCCTTGTGTTTGACACCCATGCACTAGAACTATAAATATACAACAGAAAACATCAAGAAAGGAAAGAGAAAAAAAAAAACAAACATAAGGTAAAATATCTGTATAATAAAGGTTGTACATATGCTAACTGTATATTTCACTCCAAAGTGACCTCTGCTTGTTATATAATATTGTAAAAGGTAAGTCGTGTAGCACTATAGGTTTCATCCTTAAACTTTACGAGGATAACCGCTCTAGCAGGCTTGATGGTAATTAAAGGTAAATATTCTTTGCAAACCAAGGCTTCTTGATAAGCATTTATAGTGCATACAGTTAAAACCAGAAGTTTACATATACTGCTATATAAAAAGACGCAAAAATTATTTCCAAAATGATTTGCCAAATGTCAGAATAGTGAGAGCGAGCACATTTTTAGGAAATTTGAATTACTTTCTGCAAAGTCAAAAGTTTACATACATTTCATTAGTACTTGGTAGCATTGCCTTTAAACTGTATGACTTGGGTCGAATGTTTTGGATATCCTTCCACAAGCTTCTCACAATAGATGGTAGGAATTTTGTTCCATTCCTCCTGACAGAACTGATGTAACTGAGCCATGTTTGCAGGTCACCTTGCTCGCACCTGTCTTTTCAGCTTTGCCCATACATTTTCAATAGGATTGAGATTAGGGCTTTGTTATGGCCACTCCAAATCATTGACTTGGTTATCCTTTAACCACTTTGTAACCAGTTTGGCAGTATCTTCAGGTCATTGTGCATTTGAAAGACCCATTTTCACCCAAGCTTTAACTTCCTGGCTGATGTATTGAGATGTTGCTTCAGTATTGCCACAAAATCTTCTTTCCTCATGATGCCATCTATTTTGTGAAGTGCACTAGTCCCTCCTGCAGCAAAACACCCCCACAATCTGATGCTACCACACCCATGTTTTACAGTTGGGATGGTGTTCTTAGGCTTCCAAGCTTCTCCCTTTTTCCTCCAAACGTAACGATGGTCATTATGGCCAAACAGTTCAATTTTAGTTTCATCAGACCACAGGACATGTCTCCAAAAATGTAGATTAATTTGGCTTTTCTATGTTTCTTTTGGAGTAATGGCTTCTTTCTGGCAGAGTGGCCTTTCAGCCCATGTTAATACAGTACTCGTTTTACTGTGGATAATGACACAATCTTATCAGCTTCTGCCAGCATCTTTACAAGAGACATAAAACTTGTCTCCTTCGTGAGCGGTATGATGGCTGGACATTCCCATATTGTTTGTATTTGCATATGATTGTTTATACAGATGAACGAGACACCTTCAGGTATCTGGAAATTGCATTCAAGGATAATCCGACTTGTGCAAGTCCTCAATTCTCTTCCTGATATCTTGGGTGATTTCTTTAGACTTTCCCATGATTTTACACATAGAAGCAGTATGTTCCTGGTGTGCTTTAAAATACATCCACATGTGTGTCTCTAATTAACTCAGATGTTGCCAATAAATCAGAAGCTTCCAAAGACATGACATCATCATATGGGCTGTCCCAAATTGTTTAAAGGCATAGTAATCCCAGTGTATGTAAAGTTTTGACTTTGCAAAAAGTAAGAAAAATACCTTAAAAATTCTCTCATTATTCTGACATTTGGCGAATATAAATAATTTTGGTAATCCTAATTGACCTAAACTGGGTAAGGTTTATTCTGATTTCATGTCAGACAGTGAAAATACATACATATGTGTCTTTTTGTGTAGTGTATGTAAACTCCTGGTTTCAACTGTACATTATATAGGATGTAATACAGCTTTGTTAGGGTCCATAACTTTTTATAAGACTACATAATGGAAATACAGTTAGTTGTCATATTTGCAAAACCAATTAAGACTTTTTATTTTGGACTGGTGAGACCCTTCGTAAGTATCATAAGCACTGGGACATTACATATTTGCTTATTACATCATTTATGATAATTGGCTTACATAAAATTTGTTGGTGTAAGCATTGCAGTGTGGTTTTTAATGTCAGTCTATAACACAATGCCAGGATTACAAGTCATTATTCATAAGTATTCCGCTTTCATGTGTGATTGCAGTTTACTTGAAAAACTAAGATACGGTAGCTCTGAATATTTTATTAGTCAGATTTAGTAAAAAACCTACTTAAAAGCAAATACCAATTTTTATGTAAAAGCCAGAATTATTTTTCTCAATACCAACTGAATGCCTGCAATTTGCTAATGGAGACTGATTGGTACAAAAAAAAGACGTAAGGCCTATTTCACAGACAATAACCTATGTTAATATAACTCCATTAAAATTCATAGGCAACAAGACGGAGTCAGAGAAATGGATGAAGTCACAAAATGACTAGTTGAGCTTTCACTGTTCCGTGACTGGTCTTGATTCTTATTCATAAAAGTGAAGAAGCTGCACTGTATCTGTTGTGTATTACATTTCTCTTAGTCTTTAGGCTATTTCAGGATAAATTAAAACTTAAAGGGGGTGTTCCCCCAGCTGTTTCACAGAACCTGCTCTTCGCAGCCAGCTTTTTTCTCCTATTCCTGTTCAGGCTGCGGGCAGTGATTGACATATCAGCCCTGCCATTGCCGTTCCTAGGCTAAATTGCACTCAGGGCAAAGGGAAAAATGTTCGCCCCCCCCACCCTATTAACATGTCGCACCTCACTTTGACACTTTTGTTGGTGAGGGTTTTGTAAGGGGTGTTCTTCACCTGAAATACATAAGTGCCTCTCACCACGCTTATGCTGCCCCAGATTTCATGTGAGTGTCTGTTTTTAACTTTTTTGGAAATATGTTACATTATTTATTTTGAATATTCATTAGTGCTGGATACATTTTCTGTTCATCATTACTGCGTTGCTTGATGGACTTCTGTGCATTACATGTCGATGACTGGTGATCTTTTTTTACATAGATTACAGACTGCTTAGTCTGGATCCCAAAACTGGCTATACCAGCAAGAAATACGTTTTCATAAGGTCCAGTTACTGATATCAGCTGGGGATGAAAGTACAAAAGCACTGCCCATTACTTGTATTTACCATCATTTATGTAATTAGGCTTAAACACAATTGTTGGTGTAAGAATTGCAGTGATTTTTTAAATAGTATATCTATAACACTCACCGGATACTTTATTAGGTACCCTTTCAGTTATGGCGTTCCCCCTTGAACTTAAGAACTAGCTCAATTTCTTTTTGCAATAGTTAAAAAACTTTCTAAAGAATACCAATTGTAAAGCCCAAATTAAGTATTTCCAATACCATGACACCTACCAACTACCTGGAACCGTTGGTACAAAAAGAGAAATGGTTTTTCCAGCATTACCATGTTATTAACTCCAAATTCTAGCCAACAACAGGGAGTCAGAGAAATGAAATGAGAGTCATCAAAGCCCTAGGGCTTCACTTTTTCCAGACGGTCTTGATATTCATAAGTAAAGAGCTGCATGAGTTGGGATACATTTCTCAGTTTTGGTTTTAGGTTTGAAAAGGAAAGGGGCACCCTGTTGTGCGTCTTCGCTGCCAGCCCATCCTGTTAAAAGCTTGCGGCAGTATGTGCATTCAGCCCTGCTTTTCCCTGGCTAACCTTTAGGGAAAGGGTGTCTATTTCATGCCCACCTCATTGCCTTTCTATGAGCTCGAAACCTGAGTACTGGGTCTCTTGCCCTGCAACAACAAGGCTTCCGCCACATGACTCCCGACAGTTTCATGTGATGTTTTTTCTTTTTGGAAATTTTACAATTTTATATTAGAGTATTTTTGTGCTGAAATCATAACATTTTTCTGTTCTCATTACTGCCTTCTTGGATACCTCGAACCATGCACGTTAAGGGACTGGCTTTCTTCCCTATAGTTTAAAAATGCTTCGGTTGGAATGCATGGAATTGCTTGATCCAATGGTCCACGTTACTAAATGCAGTGTAGTTCAACCCATGTGATGGTATTAGACAGCTAAGTGTTATTAGCACTAAAACAAAGTATACTTATAAAAGGCAAAATTTTAAAAAAATGTATAATTTTCTGTGGCACTGGAGGCAGCAGGCAGGCAGCTACTGTGAAAGATCTCAGGGTGGCCATGCTGCAGACTGCACACACTTATCATCTCTGTATGTGTGTAGTCTGCTTGGCCATGCAGACTGCAAACACATATGGAGATGAAGCGAGCACAGCAGGAGTCAGGACACCATCACTCTTCATTTCCTCCATAACTGACTGTGGTGTTACATTACACTATGCTCCCCTCTACTCTACAGTAGCAGCCAGGTGGCCTGAGCGTGCAGCAGGCAACGGGAGGAACAGGCAGTCACTAACCGCCTGGCTCCACAGAAGACGGCACAAGAGAGCTGGGAGGGGCGGACTGGGAGGCGAAAAAAGGGGGGTGCAATGGAGCAGCAGCAGTAGGCACCGAGCACAATTCTGCTGTTTTCTGATTGTAGAAGCAGCTGCACGGTTACTGTGCAGCTGCTGGCTGTGCTGAGTGAAATGCTTCCTGCCCCTTATTCTGAGTGAGAGAGGCGAGCGGCACTCCTCTGGGGGGGCGTCGTCCCGGGCCACTGCCCGTCTCGCCCGCCCCTAGGAACGGCCCTGAGTCCTGCTATTCCTAACTGAACCTATTAGATGGACATTGGTGATGGAGGAATCTAAACAGCAAGGCAGAAGGTTACAGAGATCTAAAGTGTTAAAGAAAGATACACAAGCTCTTGTGCTGTTGATAAGAAACAGCAAGGAGTAATGTCACAATTCAGGCCAGAGCTCTAGAGCAAAGAGAGGTGGTCAGTAACTTAAGGAATCTTGTGCACACAGGATGGAAATCAAAAAATATATATGTTTGCTTTTACCCCTTAAGCACCAGGCCTGAAAAGGCCTTAGTTGCCAGTTACATTTTGTAGTTTTTGCCTCCTTACATTTCAACTTTTATAGTTTTTAAGTGATGCAGTTGTATGAGCACTTGTTGTACGCGGGCTGAGTTGTATTTTTCGGGGGCATAGTTTAAATTTGCAAATAAATTACTGCAGAATTTTTGTCAAAAAAATTTTGCAGCGTGAACATAAGTTTTTTTTCTGCATTTCTTTTTTTTTTTTACACCGTTCACATTTCACACTCAATAACCTGTTAGATAAATTCTACAGGTTAGTACAGTTTTGTGGATACCTAAGATGTGTAGGGCTTTTTTTGTGTAATGTATGCACAATAATTTTTTATTAAATATTTATTTTTATATTTATTTTATTTATTAATTACACTTTATGTTTTTTTTTACTTTATTTTATCCCACTAAGGAATAACTATTTAACACTTTATTTAAGCTTCGTTCTTAGCACAATTACGGCGATGGGAGCCGCAAAACCCCTACCTGTAGCAATGTCTTTTGGCATCACTGCAGACAGATGACCTGCAACGCCTGTCATAAAAAGTCGGCGGGCTCTCATTAAGGGGTTAATATCAACTCTCAATAAATACAATGACAACTGTGTCAGTGTAGAATACTTATAGGTAAATAAATACATTAGGAAGATAACCACTGTGATGTAATACTTAAAGGGGTTTTCTCACTGGGCTGTTTCAGTGAGTTACAAGCAGTTTTACACTCACTCTGTCTCTTAAAGCTCTTGGTGGTTCTATAGTATAGCAGTGATTGGCATATCTAGAATCTCTGTAAGTAGCTAAGCCCTTACGCTGACAAGTGCAGGAGATGTTATCTCTTCAGTAAGCATAAGGAGCTTATGCTGTAAGGACTGAAAACAATAGCTTATCTATAATCTTGTTAGAGATAATTAGTTTTCCTCCAGTGCTCAGTCTGTCTTTGGGGTGATGTCACTTCCTGCTCTAATCTCTCTGTTTTAATCAGATAACAGAGTATAGTTAGGAAATTAGGGAACTATAGAAACCGGTGTGCACTCACAACACATAAAATGTCTCTTAACTCATGTCTAAAGTAAAATCTATTGACCGATGTATTTAGAAAAAGTCTTCATTTAACTGTCCCTTTTTGTTGATAGCTAATCTATGTAGTGAAAAGAACCCTTTTCGTATATTGTAAACTACACACACAGCTAAACATGCTCCAATGCGTCAACAAATTGGAAAAGCAGCAAATAGTTCTGATATGTTCATAATGTTAGGATGGCGAATGATTTAACTATTGATTCATTAGAATTTCAGAAAAATTGTTCTGACAAAGTCGAAGTTTGGGGTGATTCGCGGGAACGAAGCATGTTTTTGATTGATAAAATGGCTGCGAGCACATGCCGTTACATGGGGTAAAGAAGTCTGGGAGGAAGAAGGGCATAGCCTGCATGACATGTGCAGAGATGAAGCCAATCAGAGACCGGCGGGATTCTGTGACGTCACCGCACTATATAAGTCCAGGCGCCATGCTCGCTCCTCAAACTCCTCTCACTGTACTGTGTAGGGAAGCTGCTCCCGCTGCCGCCGCTGCTACTTATGATATCTCATACTAAAGAACTCACTTTTATACAGCGATTTTTGGGGGGTGTCTCAGCTTGTCTCAGAGACTGCTTCTCTTACGTTCTAATTCTGATTTTGTGGGGTATTGGAACTGAAGTCCAGTGTGCGTCCAATGCAGCTGCATATACTGTACATTTTAATGCTATCTGCTCAGTTCTTGAGCACATTGAATATCCAAGGGTTATCTAAGCCTGTTGCTGTTGTATTCAGTTAAAGAAACAGCGTTTTTAAATTTTGCCTGTAGCATAATTCATATCCGAAGGTTAATTCCGAGTTTTTCTGTTGTTGTGTTCCGTAAAATACACGCCGTTTTAACACGCTACAAAGCTGGTAATTGTTGGCAGCATATTTCTTTTGAAATTTACATCCAAGCATAATTCATATCCGAAGGTTAATTAAGCCTGTTTGTGTTTTTATATTCAGTAAAATACACAGTGTTTTTAAACGGCACATACAAGTAAATTTTTCCTGGCCATTTGTGGAGCGCAATTTATATCCAAAGGTTACCCAAGCTTGTTAGTGGGTTCATTTAGAGTCAAATGCACGGTGTGCATTTATCATATACAGATATCTTCATCAAACAGTGTCTGTACATTTTAGAACAAACAGTATGTCAGACAGAGAGGTGGCAGGCTCTTCACCTGCGAGTGGCAGAGGCACAAACATTCCTGGAGCAGGCCCAGGTTGCAGCACAGCAAGGGGACGTCACAGCAGGGGTCACTCGGTGAGGCCACAACTGCCGCTGTCATCTAGCGGCCGTGTGTTGTTCAGCAACCCAATGGTTCTTGATTGGTTGACTAGGTCATCCACTTCCTCCCAGATGACATCTGACAACCCCAGCCAAGAGTCGGTGGGAACGTCAGATACAACCCTTAGTTGGCATGGCCCGGGATCGGGTCAACGGCCCTCACCTGCCCTCAACCCGCCTCTATCCCATCCGGTTCCCTCAGACAGAGATCTACTATGTGGTCTGGGCTCAGCGCCACTATATAGCAAGGATGAACAATTTGAGGAGGGCAGTCAGCAGCTACTTGGCAGCGACGAAATGGGGCCAATATCACCTGCTTCTTGCAGTAGGCGGCAAAGTATAGATGTGGAGAGTGGCATGGGAGGTCATGTTGTGAGTAGTGTTGAGCGATTTTATCGACAAAGTTGAAATCGGCAAGGTTTTTATGGTGATCGAAATTTCCAGATCATGCGATAATTAAGGTTAAAATCTGTGCATCATCTATTAAGATCGCGCCTTTTTCGCCGCTTCCTGTAATTTTGGCGGCCAGCAAATCAGATTACAGAATAGAGCAGGGTGAGATGTGTGTGCGACGTCATGACTGGGATGTGTATGGTTGCGATTGGCTGGAAAAATCACATGACCTCGTTTTACATAGAACAGCGTTTCCTGTTTCAGCCTCAGTGTCTCTCAGCGTCTCATAGGGATAGGACCTGCGCTCTGCCTGTGGCCAAACAGCTCAGCGAAATTAGTCTATTTCTGCACAGAGAAACCTCTACTATTAGCTGTGATCCTTCCAATTTAGTTAGATTAGAGATTTGAAGATTTTATGTAGTTAGCTAGAGAATTTTAAAGCAGCATCTACCGCTGTAAATTCACGGCGGTGGGAGCGGGCCCCCGCGGGCGAACACAGACAAGCTCTATCTATAAAGAACACTGGATAAAGTTCACCAAGACTTAGTGTAGACATTGTAGTGGAATATCTTTATTATTAACAGTTTGCTATTAAAAATATTTCCTGGATATTGGGCAGCCTGAACTTATATTGGATACACATTTTTCTAGTAACTGCAGGTCTCTTTGTTAGCTGCAAAACTCCAACTTTTATTATCAGTATACATTTCAGATAGGGGTTCATTTTCAATTTTACCCATTACACCCGTGACTGTTGATATATCCACCTTGCAGAAAAATTACAATCCAGCAATCTTGTAGCACACAGGTTGTTTGTTGCCAAAAATACTGTGTAGTAGAAAACATCACAGTTATGTTTTTTGACTTTGCGCACCCAGCATGTTCTTGACGCAGCATTACTAAATCTTAAACAGCAAATCTTATCACCACAGGTGAATGAAAGGTGCAAAAATATGTTATTATACAAACAACAGTTACTTTTTTACTTTGCACACCAGCATTGTTCATGACGCAGCATCTACATAAATCTTAAACCATTCATATTCCCATAGGTGAATTGAAAGGTGCAAAAAATATCGCAAAAACATAACAGTTATCGTGTTTTTTGACTTTTGCGCACCCACATTCGTTCATTGACGCAGCCCTCTACGTAAATCTAAAAACAGCAATTCTATATTCACCACAGGTGAATTGAAAGGTGCAAAAAATACCGTTTCCTATTCCTATACATAACAGTCTCCTTTATTTTTACTTTTGCGCACCCAGCATTGTTCATTGACGCAGCATCTACGTAAATCTTAAAACAGCAATTCTATATTCACCACAGGTGAATTGAAAGGTGCAAAAAATAGCGTTTATTATATCAAAACATAACAGTTACGTGTTTTTTGACTTTTGCACACCCAGCATTGTTCATTGACGCAGCATCTACGTAAATCTTAAAACAGCAATTCTATATTCACCACAGGTGAATTGAAAGGTGGAAAAAAAAACCGTTTTTTTTACAAAAAATAACAGTTACGTGTTTTTTGACTTTTGCACACCCAGCATTGTTCATTGACGCAGCATCTACGTAAATCTTAAAACAGCAATTCTATAGTCACCACAGTGAATTGAAAGATGCAAAAAATACCGTGTATTATACGAAAACATAACAGATACAGACATAACAGACTCCTTTTCCCGGCACTTTTTAATCTGGGGGTCAGACAGGTTTAATGGTCATACTGCGGTCCAGGACAGGTATAGTCAATGTCCAGTGAAACTAAAATGGTGGTTGAAAGACTCCTTTTTGCAGCACTTTTTACATCTGGGGGTCATGCAGGTTTGGGGCTTATGCTGCGTTCCAGGACAGGGATATTCAATGTCCATTCAGGTAACATGATGGTTCAAATCATACTGCCTTCTGGCACTTTTTAATTTGTGGGTGATGCAGGTTTAAGGGCAGGTTGTGGTACAAGACAGGGATAGTGAATGGTCTGTGACTTTTTTTCTGTGACTTTTATAACCTAAGTGTGTTGCCTAAGATGTAGCACGTATCCATTTGACTGTTGTGGATGTTAATTTCAGCTTCTCCAGCCTTGTTTGGGTGTAATAATGAAGGTGTTGTTGCTCTCCCATAGACTTTAATGGTCATCGCTCATAATCGACGCTCACTATCGAAAAACCTTATCGATAGCGGCCGACTATCGACTATCGATCGATCTCGATAGCCAACGCAATCGCTCAACACTAGTTGTGAGAGGTCAGCCTCGGCATACCAAGACCGGTGATGAGGACAGCAGTGACGATGAAACACGAATAGATGATGATGTAGCCGACCGCACTTGGGAGCCGGGTGAGGCAAGGGCTTCATCATCGCCAGGAGAAGAGGGCATCAGCTTGCGCATCAGGCAGCGGCGCAGCCAGCACGTGGGTTGTGTGGCCGTGAGTCAGCAGGGTAGTAGCAGTGTGAGGTCGGGAGCCAAGCGGCCACGGGGTAGAAAACCCGCTTCGCAGGTCCAAGAAAGTAGCGGCACAGAGGCTCAGCGAGACAGCGGCGGCAGTAGTCACTCAGTGCGGAGCGTTGGCGGTAAAATCAGATACTCGGCGGTGTGGCAGTTCTTTGCTAAGACACGGGAGGAGCCGAATATGGGTATATGTAGAATCTGTGGGCAGAAAGTGAAGCATGGCCAGGGAGCTATAGTTGACACCACGGCCCTGCGTCATGCAGCGTCACCATCCGGTGGCCTGGGAGAAACGTGGCTCAGATGTGGTGGTCCATCCTGCCGCCGCAGCAACAGCAGCAGCAGCGCCCAGTGGCACACATGCCATTGCAGCCAGTCAAGGCTCCATCACCTCTGCGGAAGGGAGCTGTTTCTCTTTGCCATCATCTCCTGGTCCAGATGCTCCTGCTCCTCGCTACTCATGGCACCAGCAGTCATTCAGCGAGGCGATTGCAAAGAGACAGCAGTATGCGTCCAACCATCTTAAGGTGCAGAAGCTGACCGTGCTCCTGTCCAAGTTGTTGGTACTGCATTCCCTCCCTTTCCAAATGGTGGACTCTGCACCGTTCAGAGAACTAATGGCTTTGTGCTGAGCCAAGATGGAGAGTTCCAAGCCGTAATTTATTTTCCAAAAAGGCAGTACCAGCACTTCATAAATATGTAGAACAGAAGGTGGGCCAGTCCTCGAGCTTATCAGTTTGTTCCAAGGTGCACGGCAGCGCGGATGTCTGGAGCTGTAACTACGGTCACTGCCAGTACATGTCCTTTACGGCCCACTGGGTGAATGTGCTTCCTGCCCAGGCACACCAACAACTTGGACAGGAGACGCCACTTTCTCCTCCACGTTGTCAAACTGCGGCTCCTGCGCCAATGTCCGCCTCTTCCTCCTCCACCACCACCACTACCATCTCTGCCTCCAAAAGTACTGCTCCATTATACCCCATGTGTAGGGCACAGTGCTGTCACGCAGTTCTACACCTGGCTTGCCTTGGCGAACGAAGTAACACAGGGGAGGAACTGCTCCGCCTCATGCAGAAAGAAGTCGATGTGTGGCTTTCTCCACGCCAACTGCCAATCGGAACCATGGTGATGGACAATGGGAGGAACATGGTGTCTGCGCTGCACCAAGGATGGACGGTCCATGCACCCTGCATGGCGCACGTGTTCAATCTGGTTATGAAAAGGTTCCTGAAGTCTTCCACCGATCTTCAGAAGATTTTGAAAATGGCCAGGAAACTGTGCATGCACTTCATCCATTCCTACAAAGCCAGTCACACCCTCCTCGAGTTGCAGCGGCAGAACGGCCTCCCCCACCACATGCTGATATGCGATGTTTCCACCTGTTAGAATTCCAGCCTCCACATGTTGGACCGACTGTATGAACAGAGAAAGGCCATTAACGATTTTTTGATGATCCAGGCGGACAGGAGTACTCCTGTTTAACTTTGATGTCAGCCAGTGGCAGTTCATGTGTGACACCTGCCGTTTGCTGAGGCCATTTGAGGAGGCGACGTTATTTGTCAGTCGCCAGGACTATGGGATGAATAACGTCATTCCACTGCTTCATGTCCTGAAACAGATGCTGAAAAATCTGTCTGGGCAGGGGACTGGAGATGTGGCGACTACATCTCGCGGCCACATGAGTCCGGTGGGGACTGAAATGGAGGAGGAGGACATTGGAGCAGAAGCATTGTCTGGTGAAATGAGTGGATTTTCTACCCAGGTGACAAGAGAGGAGGAGCAGAGCAGCTGGAGGAGGTTGATGGAGATGAGGAAAAAGAGGCAGATGACCCGCAAGCACCGTGGCAGTATACAGTGGAGATGGAGGCAGGGAGCCCCTCGGAGTCACTTGTGCAGATGGCCCGCAGCATGCTGATTTGCCTGGCTAGTGACAGCTGAATAGTCACCATCCGGCAGAGGGATGACTTCTGGCTCTCCACCCTATTGGATCCTCGCTACTGGTCCAAAATGGGAGCCTTTTTCCAGCTGCTGAGAGGGAGGACAAACTCAAACACTATAGGGAAATCCTCCGTAGTCAGTTGGCCGCTGCCTATGTGCGGCATCGTCCCTCCTCTGACAGGTCTGACCGGGGGGTTCTTCAGCACTCATGTTCTACTGCCGCGGATGCTGGGAAGGTTGGGGGGATAGGAGCACTACCAGCTCCATCAGCAGCAACCTAAGTCTGGAGTCACTGATGAGCAGCTTCCTCCACCCGCCTAGTGAGGAGGGCAGTCGCCAGCAGCAGCAGGCCCTGGAGCAGCCCCCTGAACCAATAGGTGGTGGCCTACTTGGACAGCACTCTGCCTCCCCAGTTAGAAGATCCGCTGGACTACTGGGCAGCCAAACTGGATGTGTGGTCGCAACTTGCCGAGTTTGCAGTGTAGTGTTTGAAATTGCCCGGCCAGTAGTGTGGCATCAGAGAGGGTGCTCATTTCGGCGGGGGGCCATGTTCCCCCAAGGAGAACCCGCTTGTCCACGGGAAATGTGGAACGACTGACCTTTGTCAAGATGATCAGGCGGTGGATCGGCCCCGGATTCCACACACCATGCCTAGCGTCAGACTACATCGCCATGACGCCTCACCCAAACTTTGAGAAATGAGTCTGGGTTTTGAAATACCCGCCCCAGCCACTATTTGATGCCACCACCGCCTGATGCCCATACAATGCTGCCGGGGTTTTTCCATTGCCTCCCACCATCTTTACAGGGACTGGTATTGCCCCACCCCCACACTCTGTCATTGTGCCACTCTCTGCCTCATGCTGCTGTGCTATTGATGCCGTTTTAAATCCACACTGTGTCATTGTGCCACTGTCTGACCTCATGCTGCTGCTGTGGCTGCTGCCGTGCCCTCCACACTGTTCATTGTGCCACCTCTGACCTCATGCTGCTGCTGCCGGGCACCTCCCCTCCCTGTCATTTTGCCACTCTGTGGATAGTTACTGTTTGCCCCTCCAGAACGTCATTGTGCCCCTGCCTGACCTCATGCTGCTTTCTGTGGCTGCTACGTGACCTCCACACTGTGTCATTGTGCCCCCTGGTCCTGACCTCATTTTCTGCTGCTGCCGTGACCTCCACACCCTGTCATTGTGCCACTGTCTGACCTCATGCTGCTGCTGTGGCTGCTACCGTGACCTCCACACTGTGTCATTGTGCCACTCTGTAGCCTACTCCTGTTTTTTTCCACCTCCAGAATGTATTGTGCCACTCTTGATCTCTGCTGCTGTGGCTTTTCCGCCGTCACTCCACACTGTCACGGATGTTGCCACGTGAGCCCTCAGCTTGTTTTTTTCCAGCTGTCGCTGCCATGACTTTATCAGGCTACATTCCCACTTCAGTTTTTTGGTCAGTGTTGCCCTCTTAAGTGCCCAGGGAATTTTATAGTGAAGCGATTCTAAGAGCGGCGGCAGTCATCTGCTGTTTATACTAAAAAACAAACATTGTATGAAGACCAAACCAAGCTCCCTCTGCATATTTAAGCATGGTACAACATTCTACAGCACCCTGCAGGCTCTGTGTAGCCTGGAAATAGCTGTTTTTTAATGCGATTCGTCCCGAAGCAATTCGGACCGAAACAAATTTTGTCGGAAAATTCTACAAAGTCCCCGAAATCGAATTTTTGAGAAATTCGCCATCTCTACTAATTTGTGATATCAACAAAGTACAGTGGGGGGGAAAAAAAATATTTAGTCAGCCACCAATTTTTCAAGTTCTCCACTTAAAAAGGATGAGAGGTCCTTTAATTGGACATCATAGGTAGACCTCAACTATGAGAGACAATGAGAAAGCAAATCCAGAAACTCACATTGTCTGATTTGGAAAGAATTTATTTGCAAATTGTGGTGGAAAATAAGTATTTGGTCACCTACAAACAAGCAAAATTTCTGGCTCTCACAGACCTGTAACTTCTTATTTAAGAGGCTCCTCTGTCCTCCACTCATTACCTGTAGTAATGGCACCTGTTTGAACTTGTTATCAGTATAAAAGACACCTGTCCACAACCTCAAATAGTCACTCTCCAAGCTCCACTATAGTGAAGACCAAAGAGCTGTCAAAAGACACTAGAAACAAAATTGTAATCCTGCACCAGACTGGGAAGACTGAATCTGCAATAGGCAAGCAGCTCGTTGTGAAGAAATCGACTGTGGGAGCAATAATTAGAAAATGGAAGACATACAAGACCACTGATAATCTCCCTCGATCTGGGGCTCCACGCAAGATCTCACCCCGTGGAGTCAAAATGATCACAAGAACGGTGAATGATATGCAGAGAGCTGGGACCAATGTAACAAAGGTTACCATTAGTAACACACTACGCTGCCAGGGACTCAGATCCTGCAGTGCCAGATGTGTCCCCCTGCTTAAGCCAGTACATGTCCGGGCCCGGCTGAAGTTTGCTAGAGCGCTTTTGAAGGATCCAGAAGAGTATTGGGAGAATGTCATATGGTCAGATGAAACAAAAGTAGAACTGTTTGGGAGAAACAGAACTTGTCGTGTTTGGAGGAGAGAGAATGCTGAGTTGTATCCAAAGAACACCATACCTACTGTGAAGCATGGGGGTGGCAACATCATGCTTTGGCACTGTTTCTCTGCAAATGAACCAGGATGACTGATCCGTGTACATAAAAGAATGAATGGGGCCATGTATTGAGAGATTTTGAGTGCAAACCTCCGTCCATCAGCAAGGGCATTGAAGATGTAACGTGGCTTGGTCTTTCAGCATAAAAATGATCCCAAGCACACCGCCAGGGCAACGAAGGAGTGGCTTTGTAAGAAGCATTTCAAGGTCCTGGAGTGGCCTAGCCAGTCTCCAGATCTCAACCCCACAGAAATCTGGAGGGAGTTGAAAGTCCGAGTTGCCTAGCAACAGCCCCAAAATGTCACTGCTCTAGAGGAAATCTGCATGGAGGAATGGGCCAACATACCAGCAACTGTGTGTGCAAAGCTTAGTCTTTGAAATTTTGCACAGGTGTGCGGGGGGCTCGTGGCCTCCAGCTAATCCTCATCTACCTTCTTAGGAGTTTGAAACAATGGAATTTGCAATAAGTATTGCACTTTTTGCCTATGGATTTTAGATGTTTGTATCCATGCATTAATTTTAAATTAAAGAAAAAAAAAAGTATAAACGTTTGGTCATTTCTGAAAGTTATGTATACAAGAAGTGGAAAAGCTCACGGAGACCAACGTGGTGCACATACGGAAATAGTAAAAGTTAAAAGGTTATGTTTACTATAAATTGCAGACCTCTCTCATCTTTTTAAGTGGGAGAACTTGCACAATTGGTGGCTAAATAAATACTTTTTCCCCACAGTAGTAACATGGAATAGAAGCTACCACTTTATACCCACACAAAGAGATATTAAAGGTCTTATTTCACAAACAAAAATGTATCATCTGTCCACAGCACAGGAGATATAGTAAGTGTCTGATCACTATAACCCCCAATGATTCTGAAAAGGGGATTTAACATCCTCTTTTAAATTTAGAGGGTGGCAGGCGGGAAACCCCCAGCTGCTCTACTGAACAGTATGCAACTGATAGAGATAGATTTTAGCACTGTGTCTTTTCATAGATTTAAATAAAACGTGCCATGTAACCAACCGCCCCAAAGGGGGAAAAAAAGGAAAAAAAAAAAAAAAAATGTAAATTAAAAATTTTTGTGAAAAAAAAAAAAAAAATTAAATAATAAAAAAAAGTTTTTTTATGTTTTTTTAAAGCTGTGTGAAGGAAAATTAAGGGTTTTGAATAATGGGAAAGGGGGGATTTATTTTTTTTTGGGTCCCCAGGGGTGGGTTTTTGGGGGGGGGGGGGGGCTTTTCCCGCGATGAGCAAGAAGAGCCCTCCCCCCCCATTGAAACACTATTCTTCCAAAACTGGGGGGAAGAGGGTCTTGCCGATTTTTTGCCCCCGGGGCGAAAACCTGTGCAGGGGGGGACGCTGCGGGGGTTTTTTCCCATAAGCACAATTGTGCTCATTTTGGGCCCTTTTTTTTAGGCGTCTAAAAAAAACCGGGCCCAAAAACCCAGCGTGGGAACATGCCCTAAGCGCCTTTCCTTTTGTATAAGAGTATTAATGTTTATTCTACTAACCATGAGATTAAAATTCTCAGAAAAAAGCATTCATGGGAATTTCAAGACAGCAAGCATTAGGTTTCTTACATCTTTCTCTTTTTGTAAACTGTACTTATATTTTTGATTTTTCAGCGTTAATTTTGAAAGAAATAGAAAATGTTTGGGAAACCCTTTCTTTTCTCTGTTAGATTTTTTCATCACCCTGTAATTAACATTTTATAATTGAAAGATCTATTTTTTGCAAGCTTGGCATATCCTGTGAAATCCACTTTAAAGTTATATCCTAAGGAAAAATAGGGCTTCAACTACAAGGACTATATCATGCTCAAATCGGTAGAAAAACTTTTCAAAGACAACCAATTGAGAGTTTTATCATGTGGCAGACAGTGACTAATTAATGGTACAATTATTTCTGAGCCGAGATCATTTTGTGTTTTTTTTTTTTACCGAAATCGGGTCTTAAACCAAAACCTTTTTTTTCCCTTTTTTATTACTTTAGTAGAAATATATTATTTAGTTTATTTCCTTTATGCTCTTCTTTTAAGGGGCCTGGAACAAAAATTTAAAACATTTTGACCAAAAAAACAGCATTTTTACGGAGACATATGCAAAAAAAAGGTCCACACATCATTTTATGCCCCCTTTCAGGTGGGGTATGTTCCCACACGGTGTGTTCTGCCTGTGACATACGTTATTAGATGCATGTTTGCATCTGTCTAATCGGACCCAAACACGCATTTAGCAATGAGCAGTGTGTTTATACATTGCTTGCGATGTAAAACACGCATCAGTGCCCCAGGGTGATCGAGATTTGTTTTACTTGCTCTTTTGGATCTTCTTTTGGATCCATTCTAAGAACTGACATGTCAATTCTTGATCCGAAAGACACAGCAGACACACTATTTAAAACTGTAGAGTGCGATCCTGCTGCAGCCAAAATGCAGCCAAACACACCTGAGTGTTAAATGCGTGTTGGGTGCGTTTTTGATCCGATTGATGTAGCGTTTTTGGATGCAAATTTTCAGATCCAAAACGGATCCAAATCAGATCCAAAACACTGTGTGAACATAGCCTTAGACACAGCGAGCAGGGATGGACAAGGTAAAGACACAGAAGGCCCAGCTCTTCATCTTCTCCCGAAAGATGCAACTGGTGATTAGCAGAGACAGCACAGGGAGCGGCTGTTCCTCTTGGATTCCGTGCTCTTTCACAAACCTCCACATCACGAATTTAGCAACTCACAATTAGTAGCACAGCAATGACAGCCGTATCCAGACAACCAAAGCCCCCTTAAATATTGGAAGCTTGGTACTAAAGCGGTGAAGTGATCCCTGAGGAAGCCACACTATAGCAGTGATATGGGGGTTTTTCCCCCTTATTCCTGTTTTTGATTTCATGATTTTTTTTTGTTCCTTTTTGATTTTGTTTTATATCTTCAAATTACTGTGCTTGTTTTTTATTTTCATGTATATTTCTTGTTATTTCCGAGTTCTTTTGGTTATTCGTAATTTTTCTAGTTGCATAATTTCATGTTTTTTTTGTCTTTAGCTTTCTAAGGTGCTACATAGACTTTATTTACAGGGTAGCTGTATACTACATGCTATATGTACATTATATATATATATATATATATTTTTATTGAGGTGTGCACCAGCTTTGTGAATGCAGTACTCTTTCTTTTTTTCTTCTTCCTGTTACATGTTTTAAATGCATGTATTTGTGTTTTATTTATTTTTTTGTTAAAGAGGCGGAAGGGGCTAGCAACCTTAAAGAACATCTAGGCCTATTACTGACCACGTGGTGCACCATGGCCCTTTGAGGGCAATCATAAAGCTAATGTGGCGCTCAGTGAAAATAAGTTTGACATGCCTGTCCAACTCCTACGTCATTTCTTCCTCTCAGCAAGTCTTGGCACAAATATTGTAATCATTATCTCACCTGATAAAAGAAAGACATCGTGTATTTTGGGAAGATTGTAAAGCGATCCAATAGATTTTGTCCTGTTGTGGGAGACTTGTATAACTCACAATGCTTTCAAAAGCATAACCCTAGGATGAGGACACCAAGTGCTCTAGGAGCCATCTAACTACTTCAGGTACACTTTTGAAAAGGAAGTTCTAGCATCTAAAAAAGCCCCCCGTCAAGCAATTCAGAAAAAGAGTTAAATAATAAAAATATTTCTCCCTTCATTAGAGGTGACTAACTAAAGCTGGATTCATTATTGAGTTCAGTGAGAGCTCAAGGGTGTAATTAGAATTCATAGGGCCCCATAGCAAAATTAGATTAGACCTCCAACACCTAATGACAAGGAAAAGGAACAGCAACATAAGTGGCATTAATTGAGGGTATAAATAATATTGTCATATAAGACCAACATAGTACAGCTACATGGCAGAAAGCCACAAACCTGTTATTCCCTATAAAAAGGTAAAATTTTCTGGTACCAAAGTAGGCCCCAAAACCTCTGGACTTTGTCTGCTATGGCTACAGTTATGCCTAAGTTAGAGCTGTATATACACCAGTGCAGTAAGTTCCCCATGCTGGTGGCTGCAGATTGCCATTTCCCCTATAATCTCTGTAAAGAGAAAAAGGTTTTTTTGTAACTCTAAATCAGAGAGCCCGTTGGGTGTCCGTCCTCTGGTGGGTGTGGGTATTAGGGGGGAGACCCGCACCTATCAGACCCTGATGGCATATCCTATTCATATGCTATCTACAGAGTTCTAGATATCTATCTTTATATTTACTCTTCTACCCTAGATCAACCACTTTTCGCAAAATGGTGTTATTTTACATCATTGCTCTATTGAGGGCATATTGAGGAGTCACATCGTTAGTCACAGCTCCACCGCTGCCTGGGCCCTATTGGAGATAACTCGACCGCCATGTAAAAATATCGCAACTTTTTGGGCCCGAATCCCCCTACTTTTCAGCCCGAAAACTGTCGCAGCCCCGTCTACTATGTTTGTAACCAGGCGCACTCCAATATCAGGCACATCACAATGCGCCTGAGATCGGGCGGCGTGCTGAAGACGTGTTGCACTACAGCCGTACGAAGCTACGCATTCATAGCTTCAGTACGGCAAATCCAGGGGCATTTGCTGGACAGGTAGAGCACTTTAAGAGTGGGTTTCCTAGCCAAGTTGTTGTTTTTTGGGAAAATGTTTCCTGATTTAAAGAACCCCATAGAAACAGGTTTATAGATTCAGGGGTTTTTTACACTACATTGTGGCAAAAAAAAATGACCCCTGGGAGCCAAAAATCATACATGTTGCCCTAGAAGGCCCAGTCCCGTCTGGGGGGGCTGCAAACTCCCCCTTTTCCCGGTCGAGATTGTGGGGTTTTCAGTTTTTCATAGCAGCCAGATCTAATGAAGCCTACATCTAATAGGAGAGCAATGAAATGCCTATATATTGTAGCACATAAGTACTGCAAACCATCACATGTTCAAGCCCCCTATGGGGCTAAAAAAAGCGATTTAACGTATATTTAATAACATATCTTGTACACATGGTCTCTAGTGTGTGGTTCTGTATTAGTGCTTTAATAAGAGTACGGGAGGGGTAGTCATCCTAAAATAGTCATCTATAGGATTGTAAAATAATAAAACAATATTCACAGATAGAGAAAAACAGGGAAAGGGTTTTCATACGTTTTTTACGTGGAGTATCCTGATTGGTTTTACTTGGTATTTTAATTAAGCAATGTACATATGGTGGTGTTAACTGTGATCAAGGACCCGTGTGGGTCAGAAACATAAGTGAGCACAAGCATTCATGCCTTTCTGTTTGCTGTAAACTTTCACAAATAAAGGATTTGATTTTATCCTGCTGGATTCATAGTCTATCTATGTGAAGGACCTTTTGTTAACTTCTAAACTTCCCTAGAAATAAATGATAAACAATATTAAAGGTGTATTTCCACCATAGACTTTGATGGTACATTCATAGGATATGTTTGGAACCTGCACACATGTTACGGGCCACTCCGTAAGTGTTGATTCAGAATCAATGCTTTCACATGACTTTCCTTTGTGTTCTAAGAAAGTTCAGAGTATAGCCGAACACACGGCTCACTAGTACTCGGAGCTCCCATAGAGCAGAATGGAGAATCGTGCATAAGTTCGACCTGCTTTCCAGTCCTAGCCAACACCTTTGGGGGCCCGTCCTCAGGTGGGTGTGGGTCTTTGGGGTGAGACCCGCACCTATCAGACCCTGATGGCATATACTATTGATATGCCATCAAAGTCTATAGTGGGAACATCTCTTTAACCGATAACCACATTGGATCACATTAATAATGGATCAGCTTTAAAGAAATCGCCATACTTGGTATTTATGTTAACTCTTGCAATGTAGATTTTGTTCATGTTGGAATCCACAACCTTCAACCATATCTGTCACAATGTAGATGTCCCTATACCCAGATAAATCCCATTAAAGGGGTTTTCCACCTCATGAGAAAATGGGAGGAGCAGCTCCTGGGCCTCAATTAAAATAAAATAAACTTTTATTCACCTTTCACTGGTCCCTAGTTCTAGCTGTATCTCCCCGGTCCTCTGTTGACATGCAGTCACTTATGAACGGGAACATCACATGCCTATACTGACATCACTGTTCAGAGCTTTTTAACATAGTGATTAAAATTAGTAGCACTTGACCACTGCAGCAAATCAGCGGCTGCGGTGGTGACATCCCCATTTGAAAGTGACAACATGTTAACTGAAGACCAGGAAAAAAACAAGGCACCGGAGGAAGGAGAGTATAATTTTTTTTTAAATTTTAATGGAAGCCCATTTTAATGGAAGCTGCTCCTTTCATTGTCTTATGAGGTCGAACATCCCTTTAACACATAATGGGGTTTGTTATTTAGATGGAAAAAAATAGCTCAGCAAACAGCATTATTTTGCATGCAGAAATGACAAAATCTGCAGCAGAGGTTGAGAAGATAAATTTTGATATACAGCTGTGTACAGAGACTAATCTTGATTTGTGCAATAATGTGTGATGTAGTGCATATACTGAAGCACAGGGGCATTGGTAAGGTCCTAAAACATCCGGGGCCCGGGCCCTATGTATTAAGTTTTGCTCAGTAGGGCTGGTTACACATCATTTTTTATGCCACATTGTGAACTGCGGATGTATTTTTACAGAGAAAAAACTTATGCTCCAGTCACTAATTTTCTGCATATTCCATATAGATCCTGTCCATCACCTCAGCAGTCACTGTACAATGAAAATCAGTACTGAAAAATTTGCTTTTTCAAAACCTATTACCTATGTATAATAGTGTAATACCTTATAAATAACAGTCACCAAGTAATACGTATATACATGGAACCCATATACCATCCGAATGATTGTTATTAAAAAAAAACCTCCTCCAATACCAAAACTCAATATTATTACTACTTAAGGATCAAATATATCTGCCAGACCATGATCAAATGTAACCATCCCATTGTCACGTACCCGGACGTAGAAGTGGATCCACTGGACCACCGCAAGCGATGGTGTAAGCCACGCCAGGGAACGGAATCTAAGTAGGTCCCGGTTTTCACCAGAGCCCGCCGCAAAGCGGGATGGACTTGCTGCGGCGGGAGTCTACCAGGTCGTCCCCCCTGACGTGAACTATGCTTGCGGTGGCAGCCCGAGGTATAGCGTGGGTGCAGAATCGTCAGGCAGCTCGTAGTCGGGGACAGGGCAGAAGGTCAGGACAGGCGGCACAATTCGTAGGTTATCGAGGACAGGCACAAGGTCAGGGCAGTGCGGCAAGAAGCGTGTCGAGGAACGGAAGCTAAAGGTACGGTACACGTGTAATATCGAAACAAGCTATAGACGCTTTCTCTATAGTCAACAATGGCACTAAGATCCGGCCAACTGACCCCAGATGAAGGGGCAGGCTTAAATAAGGGCAGTGACCGGCAATATCCAATAACCAGGTACCCTGGCCCTTTAAATCTCAGCAGTGCCGGCGCGCCCGCCGCCTAGATGTCGGGGACGCGCGCGCCGGAGCCTGGACCTGCCAACAGGAGCGCTGCGCGGGTAAGTAGGAGAGAGCCGGGCCGGCCGGGTTGAGCCTCGCCACCGCCCGACATGCGGGCGGCGGTGCCGTAGTGCGGAGACCGGGTGTGCCCGGCGACCCGGAACGGGGGTCGCCGGGCCCCCACCCTGTGACAGTACGCCCCCCACCCCTTCGGCCTCCCCCTCCTTCCTGGTCAGAGGAAACCATCTGAATTATTCCCGATCCAGAATATTGTTTTCTGGCTCCAGGATCCTCTCTTCGGTCCTCGAACCCCTGCCCCTCCAGTCAATGAGAAAAAAAAAATCGCTTCCCCTCTGACCGTCTTCATATCTAGAATCTTCCTTTACCCGTAAAGACATCGAGTGTCGGCCTCAGGAGTGGAGTAGAACGTATCCCGAGAGAAGCGATTAATGGATGACCGTTTTTAGTAGCAGGGAGACATGGAAGGAGTTTGGGACCCCCCTCGTGGGGGGAAGGCGGAGCTGGGATGCTACTGGGTTAATGCGCTTGAGCACCTCGAATGGACCCAGGACCCGGGGACCCAGCTTATCGCTGGTAACCTTGAAACGTATAAATTTTCCGACAACACACCATTGTCACCTGGGAAAAGGTTGGCGGAGAATCTTCGCTTTTTGTCGGCTTGAGCCCATGGAGCGGGGGAGCCTGGAGTAGCGAATGGCGAGTCTGTTTCCAGATAGCTGTCAGGTCCTGGACCAGCGCTTCACAGCAGGGAACCCTCCGAGGCGCAGAAAGATGGGTGGAGGGCGGGCGGGATGATCCCCGTAAGACAAAAAAGACAGGAGCAGCTCCAGCAGCTTCCGATTCCAACGACGTTAAAACGAAAACTCGGCGGCCCAGGGCAACAATCTGGACCAATCATCCAGCGTGCGGAGGACAAAGTGGCGCAGGTAGCAACCTAGGGTCTTGGTTTACTCTCTCCTACCTGCCCATTGACTGGGGTGGTAGGCCGTAGAAAAAGTCCAGTTTCATTTGTTGTTGGTAAGAGGGAGCGCCAGAAATCTGGAAACAAATTGAACCCACGGTCCGACACTCACATGTGCAGCGGAACCCATGCAGCCGAAAAAATGCAAGAAAAAATAGACTGGCAAGGCGAGGAGCTGAGTGGTTATTACGGCCCGGCAGGGATAAAAAGTGGGGACCTCTTAGAAAAATCGTTCAGTGACCACCCAGGGGGAAATCACTGTGTTTGCACAGCGGAAGGAAGGGAGATCCGTGATAAAATCATGGCCGACAGGTCCAAGGACAGCTGGGTATAGGTAGAGGCAGGAGTCAACCTGCCTGGTTTGAGACGAGGAGACTTGTTCCGGGCAGCAGGAAGCTCAGGCCTCCACAACTCACAACATCCTGGGCTAGGCTCGGCCACCAGTAGAAACGGGAGATGAAAGAGAGCATGAACCTCTGTATCCTGGGTGCCCCGCCATAACGGGAGCAATGACCCAATGACCCCACATATCTTCTTCCGAAGAGCTGGACGGACGTATGTCTTGCCTGGGAGAATGTGTTGCAGATCTACAGGTGCGGCAGAAGTAATGTTTGAGCCCTTTCTGGGGAGGGATAAAATGTGCCGTGAGAGTGGACTCGTCCCCAGTAACATCCGAAGCACGGGAGGAGGAGCGTCGGCCTATGACATTTCGCCCCGCCGGGCGAAAATGAATGAGAAAATTAAACCGGGAGAAGAAGAGAGACCAACGAGCCTGGCTTGGATTTATCCGTTGGGAAGTCGGGAGAACCAGCAGATTTTTATGGTCGGGATAGATTCTGACAGGGTGACGAGCCCCCTCCAAAGATACCGCCCACTCCTCCAAGCCAGCTTGATGGCCAGCAGATTTCCCGTCTCCGCCGATAGAGTAGTTCCATTCACCGAAGGAAAAACTTATGAAAAGAACCCGCAAGTGGGGTTTTGCCCTTTGGGCCCTTTCTGGAGAGTAATGGGCCCCGTCCCCCACCGAGGAGGCGTCGCCTCGAGAAAAAATGGTTGTTTCAGTAACAGCCGAGAGAGCACTGTGGCGCAGAGGCGAAGGCACATTTATAACTTATGAGAAGGCTTATCCTCTGCCGCTGGTGGCCAGAGCTTAGTTTTTGCGTTCTTCTTGTTTAAAGCCACTAATTGAGACCACCAGCGAGAAAAAAGATGGTATAAATATGCCTGTAATAGTTTGGCGAACCCCAGGATCATTGTAATGGCTCGGAGACCCACGGGACGTCGGCCACTGTAGGACGGCAGACAACTTTGCGGGATCCATCTGTAGACCCTTGCTTCAGAAATGAAAGTAGCCGAGAGGAAGGTAGCTCATCTGATGAAACTGGCAACATCTCAAGTTTGGCATATAGGCGGTTGGCCCTCAGACGTCTGAGGAACCAGACGCACTTGAGACTTGATGGGGATTCAAGGTCGGAGGGAGAAAAAAAAAACCCAGAATGTCGTCAAAACACAACCACGCATGTGTACAGTGGTCCCGGAAGATGTCATTTGACGAATCCTATGGAAGACGGCCGGTGGGCTTGCAGAGCCCGAATGGCATGACCAGGTACTCGAAGTGCCCGTCGTCGGGTGTTGAAAGCGGTCTTTCCATTCGTTCGCCCTCAACGTATCCGAAATGAGAATATAAGCCCCTCGCAGGTCCATGTTTAAGTAAAGATCTTGGCACCTCGTAGACGGTCCAAAAGAAGTCCGTGATCAAGGCAGGGGATAAGCGGTTCTTTACCGTAATCTTGTTGAGGCCCACGATAGTCTATGCAAGGACGCAGACTACCGTCCTCTTTAGCCGCAACAAAAGAACCCGGCCCCATCTGGGAGGAGGACTTAGCGGATGAAACCCCCTACTGAATTCTCCTTGATTACAGTATACATATAGCCAAGGTCTCAGTTACCGACAGGGGGTACACCCCTGCCACGAGGAGGAGGACGACCCGGGCAAGAAGAATCACATGACAGTCCGTATGGGCGATGGGGCGGCAACGTCTCATGCTTGCTTTCTCGGAGAAGACGTCTGCAAAGGCTTGGTATGGTGGCAGGAAGGCCCGTCAGAGGCTTAGATACGACCCCGAAGGAGCTGAAAGCAAACCGAGGGCGGGTGGCCACCAACAGCGAGACTGACAACACTCCGTTACCCCAACATAAGACTTCGCCCCGACTGCCATTCGAGCACGGGAGCGTGCGTTATCAGCCACGGAGACCGCACCTCCAGGAGAATGGACGAGGAGGAACGGGTAGTAAACGTCGAAACGCAAGTCTCTCCTTATGCAAGACCCCGCGACCATGTGGGACCATGGGCTCAAGTTTTCGGACCGAAATGGAATCCTTGAGAATCTCTCCAACTGACCGACGGAGATGAGTAGGGGCTATCCCGGCGATCACAGTGGGTTTTAATGCAGGGATACCAGGGCAAGCGTCAAGAAATTTCCGGCAGACCCAGAGCAGGAAAGCAGTAATGCCTGGAAACTGGGCACCAACACAGTGCCGAGACGTCACGGGCATGGTCAGGCGAGGAAGAGGGCTTATGCTCTCACCTAGAGGGACGCCTCACCTACGTGTCCTAGGTGCGTCCGTTTTCACCCCGACGCTGAGGGCGCATTGGGCAGATCTGCGGAAATGGTCTGCACTGCCACAGTAAGACAAAGATTTCTCCTAACGTCTTCTGGTCAGCTCAGTTTTAGACAGGTGGGCCCGATCGCACCTCCATGGCCGCTTCGGCGGCAGGAGGCGAGGGCCAACTGAGGCGGCCTTGTGAAATAAAACATGGGCCAGACGAGAAGACACGGGGTCTAGCTTGCTCCCGATCCACCGGAGTTTCCTCTAGGCGTTCCGATGAAACGATGTCAATCCGAGTGGCCAGGGAGATAAGGTTCTCTCAAGAAAGACGGGAGATCCCAGGGCAAGAAAGGGCAACTTGATGCGGCCGGAGATGGCCCTTCTTGAAGGTGGCAGTCAACGCCGCTTCATTCCAAGACAACTCAGAGTCCAAAGTGCGAAACGTACGCATAATCGCCTACAGAATTGAGTCCCCTTGGCGTAGATTTACGCAAGGGCGTTCTCGGCAGAGACGAGCCCGGATGGTCCTCGAAACGCTCCTGAAAACTCGGTGAGAATGAAGCCAGGAGTGTAGCTGTGACTGGGTCGTACCCTGTCCCAAGGGGGGTAGCCAGGCCAGGCTTTCCCCCGAAAGAAGACTTAGCAACGATCGCCCACCTTAGACCGATCCGGTAGGAAATTGGTTTGCCCATTAACTCAATGTGCAGGGAGCATTGGGTGATAAAGCCCCTGCAGGCCTTGGAGTCCCCATCGAACTTGGTCGCATAGTATAGACGGAAGCCCGTGGTGCCACCATCGGTGTGCCGAGCCGGGGGGAGCACAGCGGGAGCCACGGGAAGCGGGTGGTGTGCTGCTGAGGCGGCCAGGAGCTGCTGCATCATGGCGGAGAGATGGCCCAGTTGCTGGGCTTGCTGAGCGAGCAGATTGTTACTGCTGAGCCACAATGGGGTGAGGGCAGCGTCAGACGGCAGAGGCAACCTTGGCGGGATCCATGCCGGATCTTATTACTGTCACGTACCACGGACGGAGAGTGGATTCCACTGTACCACCGCAAGCGATGGTTGTAAAGCCACGCCAGGGAATCGAATCATAGTAGGTCCCGGTTTTCACCAGTATGCCCGTCCGCACAAGCGGGAAATGGACTTGCTGCGGCGGAGTCTACCGGTCCGTCCCCCCTGACGTGACTTGCTTGCGGTGGCAGCTCGACGGTATAGCGTGGTGCATAATCGTCAGGCAGGCTCGTAGTCGGGGACAGGCAAAGGTCAGGATAGGCGGCACAGGATTCCCGTGGGTCGTGGACAGGCACAAGTTCAGGGCAGGCGATTCAAGAAGCGTGTCGAGGAACGGAAGTAAAGGTACGGTACACGTAATTATCAGGAACAAGGCTTAGAAACGACCGCTTTCTCTATAGGCAACATGGCACAAAAGATTTCCTGCAAACGACCGCCCAGGAAGGGGCAGGCTTAAATAAGGGCAGTGACACAGGCAAATAGCCTAAACAAGAAATTTTAATAAAGAAAATTTATAAAATTACCGGTAACACTGGCCTTAAATCTCGCAGTGCCGGCGCGCGCGAGCGCCTTAGATGTCGGGGCCCCGCCCGCCGGGCGCCTGAGACAGCAACAGGAGCGCCGCCGGGGAATGAGGAGAGGGCCCGGCCGGCCCGGGTGTAGCGCGCCCACCGCCCGACTTTGCGGCGGGGGGCCGCTAGTGCGGAACCGGGGGTGTGCCCGCAAACCCGGGAGGGGGGTTCCCCTGGCCCACCCCTTTGACCCCCATTTTAACTATTTGTTCTTTTAAGGAATTTTTTTAAGATGTAAAACCCCAAACTTTCCCAGTGACCATAAGTGTATATACCGTGTAACACAGGCTCTGCAAAACTGAAATAAACCCCCAAACCCCCAGTGACCATAAAGTGGTAGATATCAGTGTACACAGGTCTCCCGGGCCCTGTGTATTACCCCCTTTACAGTGACCAAAATAGGGTTTGTTATCATGTACACGGGGTAAGGGGGGGACTTTTAATTTCCCCTCCTTTAAAAGTAAACCTTTTCGGGTTTGGGGATCCCAGATAAAAAGGGCTTTTCGGGACTTTTTTTAAACCACCTTTCAGTGACCTTTTCTGGTTTAGATAACAGGTATACGGGCTCTGCAAAACTATATACAAATAATGGGAGACATAAACTGGCGGGCCCCCCGGGGGTATTTGCAAGGGGTACAGAGTCACACCGAATTTTTCTAAAAATTTTTTTTGGGGGCTTTTTGTACAAATTTATCTATCATACCCGATAGGGAAAACTTTGTATCGTAAATAGAAGATGCTTGATGCCTTTTTTTTATTATCGGGTTTGGGGGCCCCACCCAATACCACCCCAGGTTTTTGGGAAAAACATCTAAATCATAATAACTGGGGCATAAACTTTACATCACAATATGAAAAGGGACGGACTTGAATTTTAGATATTAAAATTTAAATTGTAAATAATGGGCATTTTACAAAAACCCTTCAAAAAAGGGAAATTAGCAATAGCTACATTCACAGAGTGCTCCCACGGGCCAAATGGAAAAAAAGAATGTCCCTTTTGGGGGGGCCATTTCCCGGGGAATTAGGAAAAAATGCTTTTGGGGGACCATACTTTTAGGGGAAAAAATTTGGCCTTGGCTAAAGAACGTTTTGAGAGGAAAAAATATCCCCAAAAACTTTTACATAATGCCCTTGAGAAAGTTTGAAACTAGAACAAAAAGATTGTTTAATTTATAAAAAAAAAAAAATAAAATAAGAAACTTTCCCAAAAAGAAGTTTCTTAAAAAGTCTACTTAAAAATTTCTTTTTAGGACCTACAGTTCCTGAAAGGCCGACCTTAATTTTCAAAAGAGCACCTAATATTAAAAATATAGTAGCACCCAGCCAAGTAAAAGGATCTAAAGAAAATATAGATACTATATCCAAAGAACCAGGGAGTTTTGCATGCAAATCATCAAATTGCCTATGTTGCCTAAATATAGTTAATACCCATCAAATTACCTCTACTACCACTAAAGAAACTCACACCATATGAAATCGTTTAGATTGCAAAAGCAAATTTGTCATTTACGTTATCGAATGTGACTGCTCCCTACAGTACGTAGGGAGAATGACACAGGCTCTCCATATGCACCTGAATGGACATAGAGCATGTGTGAAAAGGGGGGGATGTCAGACAAAGTATAGCCAGACACTTTCTAGAGGTACATAATCAAGATTTCAGTAGCCTACAGATTACACCGATAGATCAAATATCGGCCATCAAAACCAATAAGTACCAACTTTTACAAAAATAAGAAACATATTGGAAACTACAAAGCATCATACAGAAAGGTTTAAAAAGAAAATGGTGAAGGAAAATAATATATTGAAATCTCTGATCCTCATAGGCTGAAAAAAAAAGTGGGGAGAATTTTTAGAAAATTTAATTTTTATCATTTAAAAAGAAAGGAAGTTTTGGGGGTACTTACGTAAACTTTTAATCAAAAGAAACTTATACATATTATGTTTGATTTTATGATAAGGAACACACTGTTTCCAAACCTTTTAAAAACGCCATTTAAAACTATAGGACAAAACTGTTCCTTTATAAATATATACGATAAATAGTTACTACTACATTTCTGAACACAATGCAAATTATTGTTAGTCAGTTTTTTAGTAATTATCATCATGCTCTATCGAGTTACTAATAAAGATCCTATACCATAGACCACTGCGAGCAACAGTAGCTCTTGGTAACAAATATATATAAGATAATCTTCACTAGAAACTTAACAGTTTATGTATGAGATTTGTATCTAGCTTTATAGCTTAGTACTATCTCCTTTCCATAGGAAATAAAGGGCTATTGCCGCTCCTCCCGTGACCCAATCCGTTTTTTTTTAGCCAATCATAACAGAGGTCTATTTCCCATAGAATATAGTGGTGACTGTCGCTCCTCCACTGATTGTTCGAGCTAATCGCCATAGAATAGATTACTTTTTTGCTGCTCTGTCTCTGATTGGGTGAAGCGACTCAACCCTCTTTTTTCTGTGCTGTGGGCAGATGGCAGGTTCAGGGCACCAGAAATATTATCCGGGGCACAAGCCTAGGATAAAACTGCCTAGCGATGCCCCCACTGCAGTAATTTGGCAAAGTAAATATAATAAGGGTGTACATTTTGCCATCTCCATTTTGAACACCACATTTTAAAAAGTAATGCATTTACCTCATATAATATCAACCAGCACAGTTATAAAAATGATAGAGACATGATTTGTGCACATGGAAGTAGACACATACAGTGCTAACTGCAATTCATTTCCCTCTCTTTCTTCTCCAGTTTCTCTATTTTTTTCTATTACCTTGATCACTGACTCAGACATGGTGCATCATGACTGTATTTTATTTATAAATATAGTGCCTGCTAATGGATTTGATATGCTCTGTTTGAAATACCAGATATGCTTATTTTGTATGCAAAGCTTCAACCTAAAAAATCTACTTTTTTAAAAAAAATGTTATTTCTCTGATATTTTGAATTAGAACTAAACCTTATCTATGGATATTATTTTAAAATTTGAAACTCTTTAAGATGTTGTTCACCTTTGCAGCTTTCGTTTATATGCAGATATATCTGTCACGTGTATTTGCTAAAGAGGTTGACTGGTTTTTTAAAAACCTTTAGCGAGCCGAAAAGGAACTAACAGAAAAAGCTAAAAGACTCATCCAGTCCTACTGCTTCCAGCCGATGACATCGCATTCACTGCTCATGACATCTTGTAGGCTTTCATAAGCCATAGCATTCTCTTCTTGTTTGAGCAGCACATAACCGCTAAGCCCACATACCTAGGACATCCATGTACAGTAGATGCCAAATAGAAAATGTGTGCCTAGATACAGAGCACCATAACAGCAGATCACTGGTGGATGAGAAAAGTTGTACCCATGGATACTTGTGTATCATTGCACCAGATGTATTTTAAAGATAACTTGTCTTTAGGAAGAAAAATATAGCAGCTAAAGAGAGAAAAATATCAGAACATGTAGAAAGGGTGGATTAAAGAGGTAAATGCACAGCAGTATAGAATAAAGGATTGTACGGTATTTCTGTTTGAATACAGAAAGGTGGTTCTTCAAGTAAAATTAGACTCTTATCATGACTATAAGAGTGTGGCACAGCAGTCTTGTTAGGATCAATGTTGTAAAGATGGAAGAGGCTGTGTATAATTATGAGCACATACATAAGTTTTGGTTTAAAGGCTTATAAAGAACATATAGAAAAGTACTTTTAGGAATTTAACTCAGCAGATGATGCAGCTCTCTGTTGCACTCTTGTTTTGATGCTGCCAGAGCTTCCTGTGGGTTTGATTACCAATGTAAATGACTTCAGTTTCCATGATTACCCTCATATACCTTCCCTCTACAGCTTCCTCCATGCCAATCTATTACAAAGTGTAAAGCAGTGCTGTAATTACTCTTAATATACAACATTGCTATTCTGTTATTCAATACACATTGTACAATTTGCTGCCCAGCACATAATACATGTCCCCTACAGAGATAGAGAAGTGCAGAACCAGGGAGGAGTGAAGAAAAGAGGCATTGCTGAGGAGAATGGGGGTCACAAGCATCTTGTTTGAATGAAGTGGTGGTCATGTATTGCTTCAAAGAAATGCCAAATGGGCTGGTGGTGGCAGTGGGCTCATCATTGATCCCCCAGACCACATAGTCTCCTGTCCTCTTCCTCCTGAGAGGCTCCAACAGCTTCCTCTCCTCTCTGACCTCTCTGTGCACAATGCAGGTTCAGCACAATGGAGGAATATTTTGTATATACAGCAGTTTAAAGCTCAACCCCAATATTGACAAGCAGCTGAGGGATCCTAAAGTAGGTCCACCTGCACAGCCTGTCCCTGGGATGTACCACAGGATAGGTGATCCTGCTGTTCTGCTCTACTCTGTGTTTTAATCTCTAAGGTTATGCTCCACAGATACAGTGTACTGCAGTTTGTATTCTGTTGATTTGATGCACACCATGGTCAGCCACAACCTTCAAGCACATGTTCCTATTTCACATTCATCATACAGCAATTGAGCCTGTGTGTTTTCGAATGCCATGGCTAGATTTTAGCACCTGTCAGGGTCTAGACAGCCATAAAAACTTCCTCTAGACATGACTTTTTTTTCTGCATGTAAACTCCTATTCCGTTACAATTCTTAACGCCCTTCTATACTCCCCACACAGTCCTAGTACCCACCTTTGTTGCCCCGCAAAGTGGTCGCACACAGTAATAATTTTCCTCCTGTGTCCACTATAAAGTACTAATGCCTCCTTCCTTCTCCATAATTGCTACGGCTTCCTTTTCGACCCATGACAGTACTATCACTCCCTTTTATTCCCCCACAAAGTAATATCTATCCCCTTTGTGCCCCTACACAGTAAAAGGAGTCAAGATACAATCAATGTTCTTTGTCAGGCATCTGAGTTGCCCATTTAGTCCGTGCTGAAAGGGCACATGAGCCTCTTTGGGTTAGAATCCCAGTCACAGTTGCGACCTCGACTCCCTCGCTGCCTCTGCCACATATGAGATGACTGATGCTGTTTAATGTGTTATTCTTTAGTTGCCTTAATGCACGTATTGTAATGAGCCGGGGTAGTGGATCCACTGGACCACCGCAACAGTGGTACAGACCACACCAGGGAGCGGAATCTAAGTGGGTCCCGGTTTTCACCAGATTCCACCTGGTCGAAATCCCTGATGTGGCTTGCTTGTGGAGGCGGCCGAGGTGCAACATGGTACAGAAGCGGTAGACAAAGTCATAGTAGGAGTCAGGCCAGAAGGTCAGGCCTGCAAAGGTTCGAGGTCAAAGGCCGAAGGCAGACGGGACTGGTACACAGGAACGGCAAACCGGAGTAGAGTAATTGCCGGCCCGCTGTCCCTTTAAATTTGAGAGAGCCGGTGCACGCGTGCCTTAAAGGGTGAGGTCGTGCGCACTGGCTGGCCAGGCAGATGCGGGGAAGCAGGAGCGCGGCTAGGTAAGTGGATGCGCCCGAGGGAGCAGGCGGGGTACGAGTGCGCCCGCAGCCCGAACTGCGGGCTGTGGCGCCACTCGTGACATATTTTGCATAGGCCCCATGCCAAAAACCTCAAGTTACTACATCGAATCAAAGTTTTAAATGGGACTTCTCACTGCAAAGATTAGCTTTCATCATGAAGGGAACGGTAAATGAAGACTTTTTATAAATACATTGGTCAATAGATTTTACTTTAGTCATGAGATAACAGGCATTTTGTGTGTTCTTTAGTGCAGACAGATTTCTATGATAAACTGCATACCAGAACATAACTCTGTTATCTGATTAGCTGAGAGAGCAGAGCATGGAAGGACTGACAGACTGTGCTGAGGAGATAAGCTAAATAACTCCAACAAGATTAGCTCCAGTTTACAAATAAAGGCATTATTTTCAGTCCTCACAGAACAGGTACTTTGTGTTTAATAAATACATAATCTACTGTACTGTCAGAGTAAGGGCCTGCTAATCACTGCTGTAGAACCACCCACAGCCTGAGTGAAACCTGTTGTGAGTCACTGAAGCAGACTGGTGAGAAAATCTCTTTAAAGTAGCACAAGCTGTAAACCAACTAGTTGTAATTGACAATGGAAGACCAGCACTGGAAGAAAAATGTTACTGATAATGGCAAGGTCCAGAAATTGTGGATAGTCAGATGATTTACTATTCAGATTCAGTACTCCTCCTAGACTGCCCAAGCTTAAGAAGTTCAGCAGCATCAGGACTAGATCAAGTGTGGGATTAGTGACAGTATGAAACATTCATATTAGCAGCCAAACATGTGTGTACTGATTGTCTACAGGGTCGGACCGATCCACCAGAGTACCAACGATTCCTCTGGTGGACCCAAACTCTGACAAAACAATGGTAACCTATTGTTTCCGGGCCCCAAAGATCTGAAACCATACAACCTTTCTTGGATCTGACTATAGACCTCATTACAAGATATCCTTTTAAACCATGAGCAGAGGTTTCTGGACTTACAAAAAGTACTTAAAGGGAACCTGTCGCATAGGTTATGCCCCCCTTACTGAGGACAGCACAAGCTAGTGACAGCCATGCTGTTTCCAGCAATGTTTCCCTTATTTTGTAAGATGCAGCAGTTTCAGAGCTTTTAATGGTAAAATCTGGCAGTTTGCAGTCTGTTCTGCCAGAGAAGAGTCTAGCTTATTCATGAGCAGGTGTTAGCCCCGCCTACCCATAGCTAGCCCTGTCCACTCAAGGCTGATTCAACCTAAAAAGTTGAATAGGTAAAAACCTGTGAATAAACGACAGGTGAGCGGGGTTAGCTGCAGGTGGATTGGGTTAGGGGCTGGTGGGTGAAGTTAACACCTGCTCATGAATAAGCTGGACTCCTCTCTGGTAGAGCAGTGTGCAAACTGTTAGATTTGAGCATTGAAGTTCTGAAACTGCTGTATCTTACAGAATAAAGGACACAGCGCTGGAAACAGCATGTCTGACACTAGCTTGTACTGTCCTCAGCAAGGGAGGCATAATCTATCTGACAGGTTCCCTTTAAAAGCGACCTTGCTCATGTCCTGTACACATAGAGGGTGAGCCCTACTAAGTTCTTCTGGTGGGTCCAAAGAGCTTCAGTCGACATCACTTGTCTGTGCCCTGATTTATGAAAGTTCCAACACTGGGATCCCCAGTGACCATGAAAATGAAGGGGCCTCAACTTAGTTTAATGAGGTTACAGCATCTGCAGAGAGCCTGGAACCCCATGGTACTATGTAGAGGAAAAGCCTTCAGCCTCCACTGATAAGTAAGTGATGACAGATTACTAAAATATGTCCTCAGTCTTCGCTAGAATACCTTCTAAATAATTTACAAAACATCAAGTCAAACCCATCTGGTACTGTTGTTATCATTTTTTAACCTATTTTCCTTAAGCAATGTGAGTTGTTCATTGGCTATAAAATTCCATGACGTAAGATGAAAAGTTGAGATGACAGATATGAACGGAACTGCGCCAGTTTTTTGGCATATCTTGCAATAAAAATTGTTGCAACCCTGTTCTATAGATGTATGAACTGTTGTACACCAAAAATTGCACCCAGCGCAGCATTTTTGAATGCACCAAAGATATGAGACAAAGATGTGAAATAGATATGCTTCGTACCAATGATATGAGACAAAGATTTGAGGCAAAGCTAAGAGACAAAGATGTGTGACAGATATGATATGAGACAAAGGTATGAGACAAAGATGTCTGACAGATATGATATGAGACAAAGATGTGTGACAGATATGATATGAGACAAAGATGTGTAACAGATATGAGACAAAGATGTGTAACAGATATGAGACAAAGATGTGTGACAGATATGCTATGAGACAAAGATATGAGACAAAGATACACTATGCATACGCTGGATTTATGAACCCTCCTACGACAGGTTCATACATACTGTTGCATTTTACACTACTCTATAGTTAGAACTGATGTGTTAGCGCCAAGTTTCACACATGTCCCCTGAGGTCTTCTGAAAGAGCGACATGTATGAAATCTGTCTAGGTCTAAGACTTTCTTTGTTTCCCATAGCAACATTTTTTCAGAGCACTATATGAAATGAGATGGGCGCTCTGATTGGTTGCTATGGGCAACAAAGAAAGTCATAGACCTAGACAGTTTTCATACATGAGGCCCTAAAGGTCCTCTGTGTGGTGGCACCGTCTGCCTACCTAAAATGCAGCCCTGGCTTTTTAGCCTGGTATATTATGGTCACATAAACCTTGGCAAAGTTCTGTAAAATTATGTTTTATGATGTAAACCTTTAAGAAAACCAAAGAAAAAAATAAATAGCATTTTCTCAATTCAAATGAGTCACATTGCCTTTAAGCTAATTATACAGCTCATACTTTAAAAGAAAAAAACATTAGCCCTAAATTGTAATAATTTCTTCTGTAATTGTGTATAGTAAATGTAATAAAATAAAAGTTTAACCAGCAGGATTGATGGTGTTTCTTGTTCTTCACACAAAAAAGCAGACTATTTTATTTTTTATGTCTGTACAGAACACAATTCCAATTGCATGCAGAATGGTTTCTGAAATTGAATTTGCAAATATTTGCACAATCATTTACTGCCATCTAGTGAGAAAATGACTAATAGCAACTTTGCAGTAAAATGTCATCTGCAGGGGTCACCTTCATTCGGGAGCTACTTCCTTTATTTAGCTTAAATCTTCAGATATCAAATACATAACATAAGTAGATTTAACTTTTATCCCTTATTCAGAACTTAGAAGAGCAATAATTAAGTATCAATAGATAAAAAAAAATCATGTTTACAATTTTTTGGACAAATGTTTCCAGGGCTCACATCAATTTTGGCAGCCTTGAAATTATAGATACCCCCATAGTTAAGTATTATAAGCAAAGAGTCAGTATGGTTATTGATGACAAACCCTACAGTGTAGCGTTTGGTGCAGCAATTCAGTATAGTTTATTCATCAAATTCAATATGTGGCAATAATACAAACTTCACTAGGGCTACCGTCAGGGTAGTATTGCTGTCTGGGTCCCTGATAACATTTTTTTAAAAAGGGCGTAGACCATAATGACAATGCAAGATAGTAAGTAGTAATTAGTGGGTAGCCCAGATGCCTTAGTAAAATGGGGCCCTTTTAGTGCCCTGAAATTCACTGCTGACCTCTGGTATCTCTGGCAGCGATGCACAAAATATGTAAGGAATGTCATTACAAAATTAACATCACTACATCAGTTTTCCTTGCATTGTAAAGTATGAAAGCTATAGGGCTTCCTGAAACAGCAAGCAATGCTGGGAGATGTCAGCTCTGAAGTCTGCAGAATTGTGAATGCAGTCCTGGACTAAAACATAGACTGTATAAAACAATGCCTAATAAATAATGTTTTGTTATTCTAGCCACACAAATTTTATGCTCATGTATTTACCATATGTCACAATTAGACTTTGTCGATATAACAGGAAACAATAGTCAAATTACAAAAATAGTCATATTAAACAAGACCTAAATGAAACATTTTGCCCCATGTAAGATAAGCACAGTTGTCTACAAATTTCTGCTGCAATTTGCATGGCTCTGTATAACAGACCCATAGCCATTCCTTGCGTTGTCATACAAAGCTGCCATGACACACTTGACTCTCCCTTAGACACATATGGGAGAGAATACTGCTGTTATATGGCATGCAATGCTATATGCCATACATCTTCCAACAAATTCATATGAAATAAGCGCTACCAATTTGTCTGCAATAAACAACTAAACGGCATGGTGTTGACATAAAGCCTGATCTCTACACTACGAAAAACTATAAAATGATATGAAAAAGCCTAATTCAGAAAAAAACATTGTGCAGCCGTCATTGGGATATGTTTCTGCTATATATTTTAATAAATATTGCATTTTCAGCGCAGGATGACAGATATCTATTTGCAGGCACGCACAGATGGCAGAGATAAGTGCCTCATTTATAGTGGGTGCAAGCTTTACTAGTTTGCTATAGCATCAGCCAGCTAAGGACGACTTTCTACTGAAATGCAATATAGGAGAGTACCAGTGGCGTAGCTATAGGAGTCGCAGTGGTCTCAAATGTCCACAGGTCCCACCCTCGCCACATCGCTGGGTCACATAGACCCAACGATGCAGCAACAAGTGCTGGTTGCAAATATCAAAGTGTGGCAATTTAAAAGTCTTTACGACTGCTACGATAGCATCAGCTGCTAGTGGGAGAAATCCCTCCCCCTCCCATCAAAATTTCGACTGTAAAAGAAACTGGGAATTGCAGCAATGCTAGATAGTAGGTAAAACATTCTTTTTATTGTAGTTCCTTAAAAAACATAGCAATAATCTTTGTGCACAGGCAGTGCTACTTGCGTGGTTAACATAGACATCCTTTAGCCGGGTCAGGGTCCCAAGTCCATGGGTACGGGTTTGTAACCGCTCAGCGGTTCCTAGTGACGGAGCCAACTAGTGGAGCAAGCGGGCGTACAGACAGGCGGGTCCAGAACGGACTTGTGACGTGTGACGTTTCGGGGAGGATTCCCCCTTTCCTCAAAACACGTAATCACCCCCTTCAAGCTTCCTTTTATACTCTATATTGTGTGCACCTATTGTTAAAACAAATACATATTAAAAAAAACGAGCGACATACTACATATATACAAACATTGCGCTAGTTTACAAAAACGCTCTGAGATTAAGATCCTCATTGAGGCCGGCCGGCACCAAAGTATTAAGCCTAAAATCCAAGCTGCTTCTCTTTGTAAGAGTTTTTTCTCTAAATTTTCCCCTTCTCTGCATCTAAATACCTCTAAGAAACACCATTTTAACTCAGCTACCCCATGACCTGCTTCAAGAAGTGTCTAGCTACGGTAGTCTCACCAAATTTTTTCTTTGCAATTCCTCTATTTTCAAGTCTCCCTGATAGCTGTTCTGAGGTTCGAATAAATGCTCTGTGACTCATGTCTTTATACGCCGCATGGTTTGACCTACATATCCCTTCCTACAAGGGCATTTAAGTAGGTAAATCACTGATTTGGTATTACAGGTAAAAAAAACCTCTAAGTGTTATTTTATTACCTTGTGTGGGATGATAAATGTATGTGCCCTTAATTATGGAGTTGCAATTAATGCAACCTAAGCAGGGGTATGTGCCAGTACGTGCCACAATTTTATGGTGTTTGTCAACCTTCAGTTGTGAGGATGTTATGGCGCTGCCAATGGTACGGCCCCTTTTATAGATAAACTGTGGTCTCTGTATAAACATTTTACCATATTTAGTGTCACTGGTTAGGACGTGCCAATGTTTATTGATTTGGGTTTTTTTTACCAGGTTTACTATGAGTATCGTATGACTTACAAACATGAGACATCTGATCTAGACTTCTTATTAGTCCTTTTAGTAAGGATTCCCTGTCCATATGAAGCACTTCCCTACTGTTGTTATAGATCCTCTTTTATATATCCCCTAGCCACAAACTTCTCAATAAGGATCTTCTCCTGTTCCCTATATAGGGATTCTGATGAGCATATTCTTCTGGCTCGCATAAATTGGCCCTTGGGGATACCGCGAAATATTTGTGGAGCATGCTGACTTTTATGGTGCAAAAGATTATTCCTGTCAATCGTTTTTTTATACAGGGGGGGGTAATTCCTGAAAGGGTGTCTTCTGATTTCTACATCAAGATAGTTTTGACCTCACGATTAATGGTAGCTGTAAATTGGATAAGAGGGGGAATCTGATTAAGATGTTCAACAAATGTATAAAAATTCTTTCTCTGTACCCGACCATGACACAAAAACGTCATCGACGTATCGGTTACCAACGCCTTAACGCGACTGTAATGGGGGCTGGTATAAAATGTACCTGTCCTCAAACGCAGTCATTGAACAGGTTCGCGTTTAAATTGGAAACCACAGGGGACCCCATAGATGTCCCCTGTAGCTGCAGGTACACGTCCGAACCGAATTTGAAATAGTTCTTGCAGAGTATAACGTCTAAAAGATCCATAAGGAAGTTAATTTGAGCATTGGTCAAGGAATGGTCCCTTCCTAGTGATTTTCTAACTGCTGACATACCCTCTGTGTAGGGTATGCTGGTGTACAGAGATTTGATGTCAAGGGTGCAGAGCCATGAGTCTTCACTTTGAGGCATAGCCTCCAACATTTTAAGAAATTGAGTAGTGTCCCGAAAGGGAATTGTATCCTCCTAACTAATTTCTGTAGAATGAATCAACGTAGATGGCAAGAGTTCGAGTAAAGAGCCGATTCCCGAGACTATGGTCGTCCGGGGGGGTTTGTAATAATTTTGTGTACTTTAGGTCAAGGTACAGTAGGGTATCCGTGGATGTGTACATGTCATTTAAATTGTTTTTCTTTCCCCAGTGATAATGCCGTGGCTAACCGCCTCGGGTAATATCTGTTCTATAAGAGCCTTAAACCATTTTGAGGAAACGTGTTCTAATTTTTTGTACACTGTTGTGACACTAAGTTGTGTAAGTGCTCCTGAATGTATTGGTTTTACTTTGTACCAACCCACGGAACCCCCTTACAGCCTTCTTCACTATAATAATATTGTCTTGTTTAAGTGTAAGAAAACCTGCCTCTTTTCTTGTATTTATTTTCTTTGTTACCTTGAACTTTTGTTCCACTGTTTGGTAAATGGTCAGTAGAGTACTAGATTTTTTAAAAAACCTCTAATGCTGGTGTCGTGATATCTGGGTCGAATTGGCTGGGTTTTTTTTTAAACCGTTTCTGGTATGTTTGTCTTCCGTTTTTATCCTCTCTCTATTCCCATAGAACATTTTCATTCAAACGGCTCTGCAGAATTTATAAAAATCTATGTTAAAGTCAAATAGCGTGACGTTCATGTTGGGCACAAAATTCAAGCCCTTGTTGATTGACACTTGGGAGTCAGTGAGGGTCTTTTCAGAGATATTCAGGGCCAGTCCTTCATTGGATAAATCCATTTTTATTCTTCTTCCCGGTCTTTGCTTTGCCCTTTTTTATTTTGGTTGCCTTTTGCGGTTCTCCTCCAGAACTCTCTCCAGTCTCGGTGTCGTCGTTTTGTTGAAGTGTCCCTAAAAAATCACCTTGTTTTTGCGTTTTCTTTATGGTCGATCTCAATAGCATGCGGCTCGGTGCTACTGCGCCTTCTGGTTCAGATGCACTACTATCGGTGTAATTGCGTCTATTTTGACCTCTTCTTTCAGTGCGGACCCTGGCGCATTCCTCCGCCCACGTATATACTCTATTCTGCAAGTAATCCCTGCTATCTCGTTCAAATTTTTTTAATTTATTTTGAAACAGTTGCAATTTGTGTTTATCAAGTGTAGTGGTTAGTTCCTGTCTTAGATGTTCAAATTGTTCGGTCGGTATAGATTTCTTAAACTTCTCTTTAACCTTCTTAATTTCCCCACGTAATATTTCTATGTTTTGTTACAAAGACTGAACGGTCAGATACATCAATTCCATTGAGTAATTATTCCCTATTGCAAACCATTTCTCCCGATATGCAATATCATCTGGTTATAAAATAGGTTGCAACGGGCTTCTTAAACCTCTTGGGATCCTTTCTACCTTGATGTATTCAGTAAGGGTAGATGCATGGGATATCCAGCTGATTTCTTTTCTTTTGAGTTGTTCCAGTTTTTTCGGGAGGTTACTAGTTAAATCTTTCTTAGTAGTCTGTTCCCACCCGAGGCCAGCTGCTTCAGCCTGTCTCAGAATGTTGGTACGCTCATTAAGAGTAAAAATAAAAAGCGTCCGCCCGCCTGTCTGTAACATTAGCATAATCTTCAAAAGACATATTAGTCACGTATGCAGTAATTTGTAACAAATGTAGCCACTTGGGATACAAACATGAAACTTGCAAATATCAAAGTGTGGCAATTTAAAAGTCTTTACGACTGCTACGATAGCATCAGCTGCTAGTGGGAGTATCCCTCTCTCCCATCAATCATTCGACTGTAGAAACTAGGATTGCAGCAATGCTAGATAGTAGGTAAAACATTCATTTATTGTAGTTCCTTAAAAACATAACAATAATCTTTGTGCACAGGCTAGTGCTACTTGCGTGTAAACATAGACAGTCCGTAGCCGGTCAGGGTCCCAAGTCCATGGGTACTGGTTTGTAACGCTCCAGCGGTCTCCTAGTGCACGGAGCCAACGTAGTGGAGCAAGCGGGCGTACAGACAGGCGGGGTCCAGGACGGACATGTGACGTGTGACGTTTCGGGGAGGATTCTCCCCTTCCTCAAACACGTAATCACCACCTTCAAGCTTCCTTTTATACTCTATATTGTGTGCACCTATTGTTAAACAGAATACATATTAAAAAACGAGCGACATACTGCATATATACAAACATTGCGCGAGTTTACAAAAACGCTCTGAGATTAAGATCCTCATTGAGGCCGGCCGGCACCAAAGTATTAAGCCTAAACATCCAGGCTGCTTCTCTTTGTAAGAGTTTTTTCTCTAGATTTTCCCCTTCTCTACATCTAACTTCCTCTAAAACACACCATTTTAACTCAGCTACCCCATGACCTGCTTCAAAGAAGTGTCTAGCTACGGTAGTCTCACCAAATTTTTTCTTTGGCAATTCCTCTATTTTCAAGTCTCTCCTGATAGTTGTTCTGATGTTCGAACGATGCTCAGTGACTCTTGTCTTTATACTCCGCATGGTTTGACCTTCCCACAAGGGCATTTAAGTAGGTAAATCACTGATTTGGTATTACAGGTAAAAAAAACCTCTAAGTGTTATTTTATTACCTTGTGCTGGTGCCTGCACAGTGATGTAAGAGCAGCTGGGATCTCAGAGAAACCACCAAGCTGAACAGTGTGGGATAAGCTGCTGTCCCGCGCGGATTCATTTATGATAGATGGGTGAGAGGAGCAGATTACAGTATAAATCAAATGCATGTAGTGTCGGTCGATCGGCAGCTGTGTAACACAACAACAAGTAGTGGTTTAGTGACTGGAGCTCCATGCTCACTGATCACTGCTGTCTGTGGATGAGAAACCTGATCTTGCACCGACCACAGAGCAGGGAGCTCCAGTCACTTAATCACTGTCTCTTAATGTCACATAGAGCGGCTGGTCAGTTATAGCATATTTAAATTTAAAAAAAAAACACTAAACCCCTGTTACCCAATTTTAAAACACTTTATTTAGCAAAAAAATTAAAATCTAAAAAGGTTACACAAAATGAGTATTGCCATGGAATGCGTCACTCTATGTAATTATTGTATTATTTAATCCATATGGTAGATTCTGCAAAAATAAGTAAAAATCCATGCAGGAATTGCATTTTTCTGTTCATCTAGCCTCACAAAAATGAATAAAAAGTGATCAAAAACTGTTTAGTACCCCATAACGATATCAAAGAATATGTCAATATACCCCACAGAGCTCCATCCAAAGGAACATAAGGGAGACTCCAAGAATACTATTACCTAAAAAAACATGATTTTTTTTAAGTCTTTTAAGAGACAAATATGATTTATACAGGTAAGGCATGTAAAAAAAAGTAAAAAGGTGATGTATAATGTAAAATAGGCATGTAGTACCCTTTATTCAGGTGGTATATTTGATTATTTGAAGGGGCTCTCCAACAGAAGAAAATTCACACTGGCCCAAAGTTGGAAACCAAAAGTGTGATACTTGTCTCCCGGTCTCCCTGCCACCGTCATTATGGAGCTCCCCCGGATCCATTCCTCTCCACTTCGGGTTATTGTCCCTACACAGAGGGGAGGCTCAGATTCTATTGTAAGTGAATAGAGCGTGAGCAACTCCACTTTGTCGGGAAGAGAACCCGAAAGTGGAGAGGAGTGGATCCTTGGGAGCTCCAGAATGACGGTGGCGGGGGACCGGGAGACAAGTATCACTATTGTTTCTTTTTTTCTCTGCAGCCTGGACCCGTTTTCGCTGAATTCTTTTCACTGGATAACCTCTTTAAAGAGTACTATTGATAGTACATGAAATTATAAGACTTTTCTGAAATACATGTCATTAGCAATGCAAAGGGCTCATGTCAGTATTACAGGGGGACTGATTTTACTTTCACTTTGTAACTCAGGAGATTTTTATCATTGTGTGGAAGATACCAACTGTGCAGGGGGAGCTGAGGACATAGCTTCTTGTACAGGGGGATCTGAGTCTCTCACTACATACAGTACAGCAGGCACATCACCCTGGGACAGAGTTTACCTGTTGCTTCAGCCTCCTCCTCCATAGAACACAGGCCTCTTTATTACATTGCTGCTGGTGTGCACATGATGTAGACTTACAGGCTCTCTCCTGCACAGTGTACTCTCCCAGCTCAGAGGCAGGAGATTTGACACAACTGTCAACATTATCATCCATCAAGCTGTCATGTGCCGACATGGCTAAACTTGAGAGTTGTCTTAAAGGTACTCTTTAAGTAATAATGATTTTCTACAGCACGCTACACAGCAGGCATCCTTCACCTCAAGAACCTGTTGGAAGTAGTACTCAACAGCTGTAAAGAGCTCTTGTCTGAGATAAGAGGGGTTTCAAGCTAAAGTTCTGCACCAGGGCTCATGAGCATTAAGCTACATCCCTGATGAGTACTATCATTTTCCAGCCACAGTGTTACCAACAAAAATTCTATTGCACAATTTTGTGTCAGTGACAAACAGGCAAACCATTTCCTTTGTCACATACTAACATATAAAAAAGAATAGGACCCAGAAATGAACCTTGTGATCAGAAGTTGTAACCAGTCTCTGCTCAGAGTCCACAACATTTATTATTTAGTTGATGATTATTGTACTTGTTTTAATTTTATGCAAAAAAAGACCAGCTTCCAATCCAAGAGGGTAAATATTAAAAAATCCTCTATTGTTTTATTAAGAACATACTAGAAATTATATATCTGTACATCACCACATGGACCATATCCTTGGCCAGCTTTCAAACAAACGTGTTCAGTGTTTGTTTGAATTCTGCCCAAGGCTATGGTTCATGTGGTGATGTACAGTTATACAGCATACTTTTTGTAGGGACCATTTATATACTTAAATAAATTAATCAGGTCTCCCCGGAGCCGTCTTTCCTCAAATTTAAATAAGTTTAATTCTTTTAACTTTTCTTCATAACTAAGATGCTCCATTTCCCTTATTAGTCCAATACCTTCTGTTGCATTTCCCAGTTACAGCTGCTTTACTCTTGATTAAAGAGGACCGGAAGAAAGGTAAGGCAAGAGAGGTAAATATCTGCACGTCTGGTCTTAGATCTGTATAAAGGTCTGGTCTGGTCTGAGTTTTATATAAAGCGCGTTTGGAGCTATGTATAGATGTTGGTTTGAGCTGGGGTCTCTTTATACAGGGAGTCCAGTCTGGGTCTGTGGAAAGACAGGTTAAGTGTCTATATACAGAGGGATTTGATCTTGAAACTACATACAGTCTAGTCTAAGGTCTTCATATGGAATGTATGATCTGGAATCTGCATACCAAGGGGTCTGGTCTGGAGTCTGCATACCAAGGGGTCTGGTCTGGAGTCTGCATACCAAGGAGTCTGGTCTGGAGTCTGCATACCAAGGAGTCTGGTCTGGAGTCTGCATACCAAGGAGTCTGGTCTGGAGTCTGCATACCAAGGAGTCTGGTCTGGAGTCTGCATACCAAGGGGTTTGGTCTAGACTCTGCATACCAAGGGGTCTGGTCTGGAGTCTGCATACCAAGAGGTCTGGTCTGCAGTCTGCATACCAAGGGGTCTGGTCTGCAGTCTGCACAGATGGGTGTCTGGTACAAATATCTCAGCTGGGGTCTCTATAAAATTTGATTACTATCAACATGGGTTTAAAAGAGACAGGTCAAATCAATCACAATGGCTGAGTGAGCTCCATCAGTGGTAACTGCGCACACCAGAGGTTTCAGAAGCTATTTAGTGGAGCAGCTTAATATATAACATAGAAGAGTAAGTTTTATAATTGTGTAACTTTAACATCATGGACGTTTAGGGCCTGGATAAACTGGAGCTAGTTCAGAGGTGAATGATTGATATAATGGGCAGATTGTAGTACTTTTACTCTTTAGTAAAAATGATGGTCCAGGGATGACACAATTATTTTGTACAGATATAAATGGTCAATAAAGATCTGTCTGATGACCTGTTCAGGTATAGGCCTGGTACCATGGAAGGTGACACTTATAGGAAAGACTTTGTACGAACTTGGAAATACTAAACCTCTACCACCCTCACAACCACAACCCTTATCCGAGCAGTAAAGGAAAAAAACAAGCCAGTTAAAGGCTGACATTCTTTCTGCTACTACCGAGTAGAAATCATTACTTTGGAATTTATTACTAAGTCCAATAAAAGCAGTAAAATCCCTGTGCAGCTGAGTGCCTGATAGTGGCAGCTAGAGGAATACAAAGGTTTTATTACTACTATATACCAAGATAAAACAGGTATAACGACTAATCCACTCTAGGCCACGAGGGGCATGACAAGGGTACTATTAGTAATCCCAAAGCCACTTCATGTTATAATGTACAGTGTGATTTATATATAAAAACGAACACAGTTTATACAATCAGGGGCATTTCATTGTCTTTATTGTGGATATCAATGCACTTTGAAACCTTCCTCCATTTTAAAACTCTGTACCTGCCCCATCTATAAAACTCTCTACCACAGGAAGTTATTCTGGTTGCTCCCTGGGGCCTGGATGATAAAATGTTTTTGATCGCCATGTTAGATTTTTTGCCTTCTTGATAAAATGATTGACCTTTTTTTCAACCTTTGTGCCCATACCATTAGAGATAAGTGTTCATGACCCTTGAGGTTGAAATGTGTGAAAAATACTAGGAAAAAGGGAGTTTTTATTTAAGCTAAAATGCTTGCAATGAGAAAATATTATATTGTAAAGAGATCATAAGGTATGAACAGTTGCCATGTGGCTGGGAGCGAGTCTGTAGTCTTAGGGCGACATGTATGTATGGGGCTGTGCATAAGTCTGGCGTCTTTTCAGCCCGAAAACTGGCGCAGCCCTGTTCGCTAGATTGTTAATCAGGCACACTACAGCATTAGGCACATTATAAAACGCCCGCAGAACTTTGTAACGCGCCTGAGATCGGGCGGGCGTGCTGGAGGCTTGTCGCACTACAACCGTACGAAGATACATATATATGACTGTTTATCAGCAACTCCAGGTGCATTACTGCTGTAACAGGTAGAGCACTTTAAAAGTGGTTTACCTAAGCCAGAAGTGTTGCTTTGTAGCTAGAAAGCGCTAAATCTATGACCCACAGTAGAAAAGGTTCATGGATTCAGGTGCATTCTTCGCTACTAATGTGTGCAAAAAAAAAAAGTGGAGCCTGGGCGCCAACAAGCATACATGTCACCCTTAGTTTCTGGCTACAATCCAAAATCGTGTTGTTAGACAGTGGTCCATATATAAGACAATATCTATCACCACATTGTCTCAGATAGTTTACAATCTAAGGTCCATTTCCAGTCGAAAATCCATGTAGATTCAGAATTCAAAAACTGTCAAAAACCGACAGTAAAACCATCCCCACTTACCTCAATTGAAAATCTGCGCTGTAGTCCATGCAACTCAGACCTTCTGAGATTGGATTTCAAAACAGCATTTTCTTTAAAAAAATGATTTAACTCGGAAAACGTGGGAATATGTATTATTGAAATTAATAGGATGGCATGAAAAATGACCTGAAAGCTTTGTGTGAGTTTTTTGGAAGTATTTTGGTGCGGCCAAAAACTCAATAATTCTCTATAATGCAAAAAGGATTGAAAAACTGAATTGAAAACCACATAAAAATCTGACAGAAATATGCACCAAAAAAGCGCTAAAAAACTAAAACCGAGTTAAAAATCCTTGAGTTCTTGTGTAAAATACTGTTTAAATAAGTATTTTTTCTTTGTCGTGGGGACATATCCTAACGCTCCCCTTAAAAGGTATGCATATTTATCTGATTATTAGGAATTTACTGTAGATGATATTTTTTAACACGAAACCTTGTAAATTATAATAAATAGTTATTTTTATGACCCCCAATTGAGGGGGAAGATCATTTGGTCATTTTCATAATCTCATGCATACCTATTGGTATTAATAGATTACTGTTGTTTCAAAAAATGTCTGTGTCATGTTACAAGTCTCCATAGGTCAGGGTTCATGTGCTGAGGCCACTAACAATCACTTAGCTGAGTACTGTGCCTCTTTGGTCTTGATCGGGTGTTTCTGACAGCGGAAACTCTCTCCCAGAAGTAGTAGAAGAGGTGAGTTTATAGAGGATGTTCAAACATCCTGAAGTTAACATAGTAACATAGTAAATAAGGGTGGAGAAAGACAAGTCCAATCTATAGTGCTACAGTGTTGATCCAGAGGAAGGAAGCCACCCCCCCCCCCCATGAGGAGGATGCCATTTGCTCCATACAAGAGAAAAAATTCCTTCCTTACTCCAAATATGGCAATCGGAATAATCCCTGGATCATCATCCTAACCCCAGAATCCAGTCCACAAAACCTGAAATATTATATTTTAATGAAAAGCACCTAAGCCCCTCTTGAATTTAAACAATGAATCCACCATTACAACTTCTTGTGGCAGCAAGTTCCACACTCTCACCACACTTAGAGCAAAGTATCTCTGCATATGATGATAGTGAAACCTTCTTTTGTCTAGAGATAGAGGAGGCCCCTTCTCATTGTTACAAGCCTAGGTGTTATAAGATAACGCAAGAGATCTGTATCCTGTCCTTTCACATATTTAAACATGGTAGGGAAATCCCCCCTAAGCCGTCTTTTTTCCAAGCTGGATAACCCCAAGTTTGATAGCCTGTCTTGGTACTGCAAACTCCCCATTCCTTTAACCCCTTCTCTCCATCCGCTTTAGCTCATCTGTGTTCTTATACACTGGTAAAGTCCCTCTAGTGGAAAAAAAGATGATTGCAGAGGGCCTGGGGATGCTCATAAAAGATCTTACACAGGATGACAGAAGTAAAGAGATTAATGGAGATGATATTTCAGGGAGAATTGGAAGGTGACTAACTGTTAGTTTTGATAAATGAGGCCCAATTAGCTCATTTTCTGTAGGAAATAGCTGAGGGGTTGTGCACTTTTCTGGTGCAAGTGTTTTTAGCGCTAATAGTAATCTGCGTTATAGAGAAGTAGGAAGGTCACAAAGTCAGAGAGTTAAAAAAAAAATAGGTAGCAATTTATTTTGTTTAAAGGGTTTCTCGCTTAGGACAATTCCTATCTGAAAGAAGAGTCCCTTGACAATAATCTGGTTACAGCGTGTACAGCATGGGGGCACCACCAGGTAATAGGCAATATATAGCATAGGCATTTCTACATTATATGACTGTACAGGTAAATTGGTGTCAGAAAAAGGCCCTGCAGTGGGAACCATCCAAAATGAGACCGGCCCTGAGCAGATTTCAAGTGAACCATCTCTACAGTTAAAACAATTCCTTGTTCCATATGTCAGAGCAGTGATTAGAAAAAGAAATAAAAGACCAAGAGATAGCCCCTAGCGTAAAATGCTTAAATTATAAATGACATTGGGACAATCTTGAGGTACCACTCCCAAAAGGCTCTCTTTTACTGGATCAGGATTTAGCAGCCTTACCCTTATCTCCAAAGTAATGATGGTAGAAGCAACAATACTTTGCCAATACCAAAACTGGCATGACAGTAATGCTCATTCACTAGATTCATTAAATAAAATGTGAAACATACAACGTATTTTTTGGTTCACACATCAGGCACATATGAGGCACGAAACGTGTTGTATGTATTAAATGGAATATATTACCAATTTATTTTTTTACTAATTAAAAAAAGATACTGATACATATTCTTTTTTTGCTTAGCTGATTTAATTTTCTCACTTTAGATTTTTTATGTCTGTTGTCTGCATATGATTACGGAAGAAGCCTTCTTGCCTGAGCTGCTTTTATTAGCATTTAGAGATTTGATTTACAGCAGCTACATGAACATAGTAGCCTGTGAACAGGAGCAGACTTCTATAGGAGAGTTTTATAGGCATTCTCTGTGACCTGGGGCAAAATCCCTGTGTGGCAGAAGGAGAGCTTTGACTATCTCCTATTGTGAATGGTGGATCCTGTGTTACTATAAGGCTGCGCGCTGTGGTTGCCACCCGACTCCTGGTATGCTTTGTGCCCCAGTCCGGGCCTCTGGCAACAGGCATGCACGTTCCCGGCACTACGCTTATACTCACCCACTTTCCCTGCCGACCACTAGGGGCGTATGCGAGCCGGTCTCCTGGATTTAAAGGGCCAGCACACTGCAGGTAATTCTCTCTCCACCTATGGCATTTGGGCAGGGGCTTTTTAGGGATTCCTCTTCCTGTCATCTGCACCCAGTTGTTGGTGTCTGTTCCCTAGTGACATCCTTTTGTGGCTCCCTGGTGAATCCTATTTATACTACTGTCTGCATCACTGGTCCTATCTAAATCTGTCCTGTCCGTACTTCGTACGCCACATACTGTTCCTGCCGATTCTGTTCATTCTAGTTTATGCTCCATGTTCCAACCGACTCTGTGTCTACGCCTCTTGCTTCGGCTGTCACCACTAGGAGCTGCATCAGAGGTAGCGATCTGGGGGACTCCCTGCGGCAAAGTCCTCCCTGCTTTGCAGGGGGCTCCGACAAAGACAAGGGGCCCCTTAGACTCTGCTTCCTGGGGTAGGTCACGACAACTCTACACAGTGACCAGAGGATCCACCTTCCATTCCTAAAGCCATCGTGACAGTAATCTAAATTTTTAAATTTCAATGTCATCTTGCCTGTGCTGAGAATGAGGAGACTGCTGAAAAGTTTTCTATACAGAACAGTACGTGTTAGACTATTATTGGGCTTAGTGGCCAAAGAGAAAGCTGCAGGATTTAAATATTTAAAAAAAAAAAAATGTTATGATATGTTATCCAAACAAACGAAGAGGAAGTCCAACTCAAGACCAGGTAGGTAGAAAATATGAAGATAGCCTTTATTCCAAATGCATTAAAACAGAGTCGACATGACCATGATGTAGTTGTAGTAAGAAAGCGCTAACGCGTTTCGGAAAATTATTCCTTAATCATAGCGTATATTGCATAACAAAGCTTTCCTTTAAATAGACCTAGATCCGGTCACATGTGCTAGGAAAAATAACTTTAACCCTTGCACCTCTGGTATATTATTGAATATATAAAATATACAAAATCCAATATATAAAACGTACAAAACCTACAATAACATCAATATTGATAAAAAAACATCCTGTCTCTTGTTCATACCTGCTGGATAACGTGAGCCTAACTGGTAGATCCGCCATGTCTCCCTGTTTAATAGTTTTTTATTGTGATCACCACCTCTAACGGGCTTAAACACTCTCTCAATGCCCGAAAAAGAAAATCCTGAAGTATTCCTATTATGATGTTCGATGAAATGCCTAGAAGCCATCGATATTCCCACAGACAGTGGTTTGCGTATATCAGACAGGTGCCTTCGGATCCTGTTTTTTAACGCTGTTGATGTGCACCCAACATATTGCAAGGTGCAATCAGTACAGGTAATCAAATACACTGTGAATTTAGTGTTTAAATTGATATACAAGTTAATATTATGTGTTATATTGTATGGTGATCTTCATAAAGTTGCAAGCTATGCACCACGAGTGTCCACATTTGTAAGAGACTCTATGTAGTTACCAGGTCGGGGTTTTGGGTAATTCTGATAAGAATAAACTGGGTGACAATAGAGAACCAAGAGTTCTACCTTTCTTAGAAACAAATTTTATACCCTCCTTATCTAAAAGTGTTTTCATATTATATTGAGAGAAAAGTACAGGTAGATTTTTCTTAATGATACACACAATATCTTTAAATTGTGGACTATAGGGGGTAGAAAATACAATCTTATTTGATAGACTAGTATCTCTCTTATTTGTTATTAACAATTTATCGCGAGATAAATTAGCTACTTTCCGTTTGGCTCTATTTACACTCCAGTGTGGGTATCCTCTTTCCAATAATCGATCACATGTTTGACGCTCATATTCCTGAAATTTATGTTCTACTTAACAGTGTCTTCTAATTCTGATTAATTATCCCACCGGAAGATTTTAAATCACATGTGGTGGGTGACAGGATCCTGCCTGTAATATCGAGTTCCTTGCTGTGGGTTTCCGATATGGGAGAATATCAACCCCGCCCTGGTTATTACCACTCAAAGTGACATCCAAAAAGTTGACTTCATTCTCATGCCATTCATAAGTAAATTGTAGGTTCATGGTATTTTGATTGATAAATGTGCAAAAATTCATGGCTTCCGACTCCGTGCCCCCCCACACCAGGAGCAGGTCATCTATGTAACGACCATACCACCTGATGTGGGGGAGGAAGGGACAGTCGGCAGAGAAGAGAAACTTCTCCTCCCATGCCGACATAAATATGTTGGCCAGAGCCGGGGAGAATTTTGCGCCCATAGATGAACCTCGGCACTGCAGATAGAATTCTCTGTCAAAACTGAAGTAGTTATGTCTCAATAAAAAGTCTGTGGCCATAACCAAAAATTCATTGAGTTCCCTGGAGTGTGGACTAAATCTAGAAAGATGAGATTCCAAACAGGACAAAGCCTGGTCGTGGGGCATGGAGGGGTATAACCCCACCACATCACACGACACCCAGGAGAGTCCGGAGTCCCATGTTGCTTGGGACATGATAGTAACCAGACTTTTTGAGTCTTTTATAAGTCCTGGTAAATTTAGCACAAGTGGCTGTAGAATCCCATCTATCCACGCCCCAAGGAACTCACCCAATGCGCCTATGCCCGCTACAATAGGTCTAAGTGGTGGTGGGAATAGATTCTTATGAATCTTTGGAAATGAATGGAATTTTGGTATGGTTGGATTATCTACAAACATTTTGTCAGATAACGTAGTAGAAATAACTCCCATTGTGATTCCTTCTTGTAATAATTTTTTTAGTTTGGTTTTAAATAGATTAGTTGGACTATAGGGGGTATTTTCTACCCCCTATAGTCCACAATTTAAAGATATTGTGTACTTTTCTCTCAGGATAATATGAAAACACTTTTAGATGAGGAGGGTATAAAATTTGTTTCTAAGAAAGGTAGAACTCTTGGTTCTCTATTGTCACCTAGTTTATTCTTATCAGAATTACCCAATACCCCGACCTGGTTACTACATAGAGGCTCTTACAAATGTGGACACTCATGTTGCATAGTTTGCAACTTTATGCAGATCACCAATACTTTTACTTCATCTGTGAACAATATAACACATAATATTACATCGTATATCAATTGTAACACTAAATTCACAGTGTATTTGATTACCTGTACTGATTGCAACTTGCAATATGTTGGGTGCACATCAACAGCGTTAAAAACCAGGATCCGAAGGCACCTGTCTGATATACGCAAACCACTGTCTGTGGGTATATCGATGGCATCTAGGCATTTCATCGAACATCATAATAGGAATACTTCAGGATTTTCTTTTTCGGGCATTGAGAGAGTGTTTAAGCCCGTTAGAGGTGGTGATCACAACAAAAAACTATTAAACAGGGAGACATGGTGGATCTACCAGTTAGGCTCACGTTATCCGGCAGGTATGAACAAGAGACAGGATGTTTTTTATCAATATTGATGTTATTGTAGGTTTTGTACGTTTTATATATTGGATTTCGTATATTTTATATATTCAATAATATACCAGAGGTGCAAGGGTTAAAGTTATTTTTCCTAGCACATGTGACCGGATCTAGGTCTATTTAAAGGAAAGCTTTGTTATGCAATATACGCTATGATTAAGGAATAATTTTCCGAAACGCGTTAGCGCTTTCTTACTACAACTACATCATGGTCATGTCGACTCTGTTTTAATGCATTTGGAATAAAGGCTATCTTCATATTTTCTACCTACCTGGTCTTGAGTTGGACTTCCTCTTCGTTTGTTTGGATCACCTAAGACTCGTTTCCAGTCTATCCGTACACGTCCAGGGGTGGAACACTGACGGTGAGCTGGCATCCTTTTCGTTTTATATATGATATGAGAAATAAAAAAAGTACAACCAACAAGTAAAAAAAAAAGTTAAACAAAGGTCATTTTATGACGTAAAATTCCCTTAAATTTTTATTCAATAAATGTAACTTTAATATGGTACTTTCATATGGTAGAAAATTCAACATTTATATTTTCCATGTCATAAAAGCACCATTAAAGCATAGGCATGGCAGAAGAAGCAACATTTTAGGCTTTGAAGCTCTTCTTCAGGCTGTGGATGGGTGTAGTATCAAGGGAAGTAGACCTAGGTTCGCAAAAGCGCTGACAACAGTTCCAGCAGGTTACATCTACCCCCAGTTCTCATTTTTGATAACTGCTTATACAGAATGTAACTCTATATCTCATGACACTACACCATCCAGAGCCTGAAGAAGGGCTTAGTAGACCGAAACATTGCTACTTTTGCTACACCTATGCTCTGGTGTTTTTATGACATGGGATAAATAAATATTGAATTTCACCGTTTTCATCACATTAAGGTGCTGGCTATTTCTCTAGAATTTCCATTGCATTTGAATGGATTGGGAGAGTAGCAACCACAGACAATTACCCTTGTACTTTATTTAACAAAGCGAGTGTTGTCCTCACTTGTACCTTATTATGGATGAACATTACAGTCATAACAATTTTGGATGAGTACTGCCGACAGTACAGTGCACCTGTTGAAAATGGACTGCTAGTTCAGTTCTTTGCTGCAAAGTTTAGTTACATCATCAGGTGACAGCTCAATGTAATTTACATAGCATGACCTTCACAGCTCATTGCTGTTTACTGACCTCAGCATTTTCTCATTCCCCAACGTCATCTGCAAAGGTTCATTTCTTGGAACAATAAGGGATAGAAAAAATGCCTTCTGCCAATAAACCATAAGAAGGTGGCCAATCGTACCCCATAATGACACATCTGTTTCGATCAGTAAATTGATGAGTACCTTGAGCAATTGCCCATCTGCACAAAACCTTCTGTACTGTATCTGAAAACAACATTAGCTTCAAGGTATCATGTCCCTGTCTTCATAAATTACACTCAGTAGCTGCATAATATGTATGTAATTGCCCAGAGCATGATTTGAATTTTTTTTATAAAGTGTAGCAGAAAGTTGACTGCTGTACTCAGCATCCTTAATGCAATGTTATTTTCTCTAAACATAACCTGAAATCACAGATGACAAATCAGCAAGTGGGTAATTTATATGTAAAACTGCAGAGAAATGTATCACCAGTTTAATGTGTTTATTCATCACCTATTGTAGACTTGTCTCTATAATTAAGGACATTTTAATTGTGTTGTTGTATCTGTGCTATAGAAGGCCTTCATGATCTGATTTGTTATATTAAAATGCAATGTTTTAAATCTATACAAAAGCACTCTAGAAATAGAAACTATTCATTTTTATGCCTTTATATACCCTTTAGTTTAATATAGTTGATTCACATTATTATGACCACTTCTTACTTGACAATAGCAGTACGTTGCTCTTGAAGATAGTTTTGAGTGGTGACCTGTCTTGGTGAGTGTGTAAGGTGTGTGATAAGCTGTCTGCACACATATCCCTGGCCTTTTATCAGACTTGCAAAAAGGGATGAATATTAGCTTTTGGGCCAAGGGTGGTGGTTTTCCTGAAACTGCAGTTTGTGAAGTATTCACGTGCTGCTGTGGTAAAAGCTTATCATGAGTCGACAAATTGCACCACTGCGAATAAGCAATGTCGAAACTCTAAAGGGCCACATGCGATTGATGTAAGAGGTGAACATTGGCTATGAAGGTGCACAAGGGAAGACCCACATGCTTCAGTGGAGCAGCTCACCACCAAAATTAACCCGGCGCTACCAGATGTGTGTCTAAATCAACCGTATAGCAAACCCTACTGCATATGGAGCTTTGAAGCAGATGGATGGTCACTGCATTTCTGCTTAGAAAGTTGCATTGGCAGAAAAAGCTTCAATTTTCACTGCAGTTTGGTAATTGGACCTCTGTTGACTGGCAAAGAGTTGCCTTTTCTGATTAGTCACATTTTCTGCTTTATTAAACAGATACATGTTGGCGTGTAAGGCAAGAAACATCAGATATCAAACACCCTGCAACCATTGCTGGAAGAAAAAAAAGCTTGTGGGGGCTAGGCTATATTCTGTGGAATGTTTTTGAGGCATTCACTAAGCCATTCTTCCATGTGGAAGGCACTCTCAACTTATTTGGGTATGAATTCATCCTTGCAGATCACGTACATTCATACATGCTGTTTGTCTTACCTGGGGCAGATAGGAATATTCAGCAAGATAATTCAACATGTCACATGGTTAGGAAAGTCTGATATTTGTTGGAAGAGCATGACCAAGACTTCCAAGTGCAAGCCAGGTTTTCTATTTCTCCAGACTTGGAACTAATTGACCATTTGTTGGACAACCTTAATCGTTGTAGTTTACTCCATGGATTCTCCCCCACGCACCCTCCAGCAGCTGTGGGATACACTGAAGTCAGCAATGGTTCCAGATACTTGTGACTGGCTACCAAAACCTTATTGAGTGACTCAGAGACAATCCAGCTGCAGTCTGTGCCACACACAACAGTAACTCTGGATATTAGCTGGTGGTCATAATGATGTGATGCCACTGTATATTTTCTACTTAGGGTCACTATGTTGGGGGTCAAGGTCCTGCATATGTTTGGAGGTTAAGTTATCCATTAATTTATTTTGTATTGTTTTTTGTTGCTTTTTTTTACGTTATTTTTTTTAAGTCATGCAGGAAAAGGTCTTTCAGGGTCTTTAGTACTTTAATTTTTTTGCACCCAAAGTCATGGTATTGTAACTAGAGATGGGCGAACTTCTCAAAAATTCGATTTGGTGACTTCGCCGAATTTGCCGACAATATTTGTTTCGGTCCGAATTGCTTCGGGACAAATCGCGTTAAAAAACAGCTATTTCCAGGCTGCCCAGAGCCTGCAGGGTGCTGTAGAACGTTGTGCCATGCTGAAATATGCAGAGGGGGCTTGGTTTGGTCTTCATACAATGTTGCGTTTTAGTATGACACGCATATGACTGCCGCCGCTTTTAGAATCGCTTCACTATAAAATTCCCTGGGCACTTAAGAGGGCAAAACTGACCAAAAAAATGAAGCGGGACTGTAGCCTGATAGTCATGGCAGCGAAAGCTGGAAAAAAATAAGCTGGGGGCTCAGGTGGCAACATCAGTGACAGAGTGTGGAGGTGACGGCAGCAGCCACAGCAGCATGAGGTCAGAGAGTGGCACAATGACATTCTGGAGGTGGCAAAAACAGGAGTAGGCCACAGAGTGGCACAATGACACAGTGTGTAGGTTACGGCAGCAGCCACAGCAGCAGCATGAGGTCAGACAGTGGCACAATGACATTCTGGAGGTGTCAAAAACAGGAGTAGGCCACAGAGTGGAACAATGACACAGTGTGGAGGTCACGGAAGCAGCCACAGCAGCAGCATGAGGTCAGACAGTGGCACAATGACATGCTGGAGGTGGCAACACAGTAGTAGGTCACAGAGTGGCACAATGACAGAGAGTGGAGGTGATGGCAGCAGCAGCATGAGGACAGAGAGTGGCACAATGACAGAGTGTGGAGGTCACAGCAGCAGCCACAGCAGCAGCATGAGGTCAGAAAGTGGCACAATGACAGAGTGTGGAGGTCACAGCAGCAGCCACAGCAGCAGCATGAGGTCAGACAGTGGCACAATGACAGAGTGTTTAGGTCATGGCAGGAGCGACAGCAGCAGCATAAGGTCAGACAGTGGCACAATGACAGAGTGTGTAGGTCATGGCAGCAGCCACAGCAGCAGCATGAGGTCAGACAGTGGCACAATGACAAATTCTGGAGGTGACAAAAACAAGAGTAGGCCACAGAGTGGCACAATGACACAGTGTGGAGGTCACGGCAGCAGCCACAGCAGCAGCATGAGGTCAGGCAGGGGCACAATGACATTCTGGAGGTGGCAAAACAATAGTAGGCCACAGAGTGGCACAATGACAGAGAGTGGTGGTGACAGCAGCAGCAGCAGCATTAGGTCAGAGAGTGGCACAATGACAGTGTGGAGGGCTCGGCAGCAGCCACATTAGCAGCATGAGGTCAGACAGTGGCACAATGACATTCTGGAGGTGCAAAAGGAGTAGGCCACAGAGTGGCACAATGACACAGTGTGGAGGTCACGGCAGCAGCCACAGCAGCAGCATGAGGTCAGAGAGTGGCACAAGGACACAGTGTGGATGTCACCAGGGCCGTCTCTCCCATTGGGCCAGGTAGGCCAGTGCCCGGGGGCCCCCTGAGATCAGGGGCCCTGCAAGGAGTCAGTGTAAACACAGGCACGTCGCCTGTCCCTTCAAAATAGCAGAGGCTGCTGTGTCTCTGCTTCCTCTCCTGTCCTGCCTGCGCGGCAGTCACTCAGGAGCTGATATGAGAGCAGGGCTGCAGCATGTCCCCCCTACCGTCCGTCTCCTCCCCCGCCGGGAAGTGTAACCTTAATCTTCTTGACGCTCCCCCTCCTCCTGCTCCCCCTCAAGATGTCTCCCTCACCTCCCGGCTCTCAGGTCACCTCGCTGTGGCCACAGTCACGGACTTCAAACTGCAGCAGAGTCCTCTGGGACTGGGACCCGACTCAGCACAGCAGAAGGTACAGCGGCTCGCCGGGGCAGTGAAATGGGTCAGGACGGCTGAGCACATGCTGCATCATATAACAGCTTCACCCTGTGCCTCCAGCCACACAGCAGCAGCTCATAGGTTCTATAGACTGCTGCATGTCCTGGCCCTCCAAACCCCTCACTGACAAGACCTGTTAATACAAATGAAGTCCCCAGCTGAGCCAGTGTTCACACAGAACAGATGACTCTCTCCTCTTGTCTCATTTGTGGTTTATTGTAAACTTTCCCCTTTCTGCATATATATGATTTATATGCAGTATATATATATATATAGCTCTACTGTGCTCCGGGAGTGTCCAGGTCTGCTCTGGACGTTGCAGGGAGCTGGACGCTGCACATTCCGGGAGCAACGTAGAGCTATATATATATATATATATATATATGCATATATATGCAGAAAGGGAAGAGTTTACAATAAACCACAAATGAGACAAGAGGGGACAGTCGTCTGCTCTGTGTGAACACTGGCTCAGCTGGGGACTTGTATACACACACACTTACAGGGGTATCAGTAATATAACAATTTCATGTGTTTGGCCACCCTAAGCCCCCAGGACACACAGCCACTCCTATAATATACGTATTTATAAAGGTCTTCTGTTTACCTCCTTGTTTTTGGTGGTCGTCATTTCTGAAGTCCCTGATTGGGTTCAGCATTCAAGGAAGGTGCCATTGTCGGACTTCACCACTTTAAAGTAAAAGGCTTGGAGTGGTGAAGTCAGACAATGGCACCTTGACTGCTGAACCCAATCAGGGACTTCAGAAATGCCGATCACCAAAAACAAGGAGGTAAAGAGAAGACAGGAGGTCACCGTTATACATGACAAAACACATAATTTCAAGGAGAGTTTCCAAAGTCTAGATTAAAAAAAGACAAATTAGACATAAGTATTTTATATGAGCGGCCGTGTGGCCTCGGGCTTAAAGGGGTTGTCCCACTACATTGATTCCTCTCACCTCAGTCCTGTTTTCTTGGTTTCACTTTGAATTCAGGGACATTTACTGGCTTCCACTAGGCTGCAGTAGATGCCAGGTCTGTAGCTATAGCAACCAGCACTGGTAGCCTATCAGGAAAGATAACACAGGTCTGTAGCTATAGGGATCAGTGCTGGCAGCCTATCAGGAGAGATCACACAGATCTGAAGCTATAGTGACCAGCGCTGGCAGCCTATCAGGAGAGATCACACAGGTCATAGCTATAGTGATCAGCGCTGGCACCCTATCGGGATAGATCACACAGGTCTGTAGCTATAGCAATCAGTGCTGGCAGCCTATCATGAGAGATCACACAGGTCTATAGCTATAGTGACCAGTGCTGGCAGCCTATCATGAGAGATCACACAGGTCTGTAGCTATAGCAACCAGTGCTGGCAGCCTATCAGGAGAGATCACACAGGTCTGTAGCTATAGTGACCAGTGCTGGCACCCTATCGGGATAGATCACACAGGTCTGTAGCTATAGCAATCAGTGCTGGCAGCCTATCAGGAGAGATCACACAGGTCTGTAGCTATAGCAACCTGAGGAGCTGATGCAGCCCATACAAGAGGGGATATCTAGGAATAGGTAGGACACTGTTAATGGACATATATTGCAAAGTGACTTGTTTTTGCAAGGTCTTTAACATAAAAAGCAGCGATCCCTGTAGTGAGACGACCCCTTTAAGATAGCTGTCCACATGGAACTGTTATGAGTTTGCTTTCAATAATTGTTCCTGTAAGGGTGGGTTCAAAATACGATATTGTATAAGCCTGAGGTATCTGTCAGGATATTGTGAAAAGAAGTACCCCGGCAGATACTGCGACAGAATCATAGGGAATAATAGAGCAGGTGTAGCCCTGTGTGGGATACATTTTGCTCTATTTCTCAGTGCATACACTTATTTTACGGGACTTAATAGCATAGTTATTATCCCCAATGGGTTTGTATGGTATTTGCTCCAGTACCTTTTTTTCATGGTACCCCAACGGATATCTTGAACCAATGTAATATCGTACTGTGACCCCACCCAAAGTGCTTGTGGTGTTTGGGGGGCCCAGTGCACAGCTCTGCCCGGGGGCCCATGATGGTGTTAAGACGGCCCTGGATGTCACGGCACCAGCAACAGCAGCATGAGGTCATAGAGTGGCACAATGACAGAGTGTGGAGGTGGGTGGCAATACCAGTCCCTGGTAAAGATGGTGGTAGGCACATGGAGAAACTGTCAGCAGATGTGTGGCATCAGGCGGGTGGCGGCATCAGAATAGTGGCTGAGGCAGGTAGTTTGAACCCAGACTCATTTCTCAAAGTTTGGGTGAGGCATCATGGCTGATGTAATCTGGCGCCTAAGGCATTGGTGTGTGGAAATCCTGGCCCATCCACGCTTGATTAATCTTGACAAAGGTTAGTCGTTCCACATTTCCCATGGACAAGCGGGTTCTCCTTGGGGTAACGATGGCCCCTGCCGCACTGAACACCCGCTCTGATGCCACACTACTGGCCGGGCAGGACAGCTTCTCCACTGCAAACTCGGCAAATTGCGGCCACACATCCAGTTTGGCTGCCCAGTAGTCCAGCGGATCTTCTAACTGGGGTGGCAGAGTGCTGTCCAAGTAGGCCACCACCTGTTGGTTCAGGGTCTGCTCCAGGTCCTGCTGCTGCTGCTGCTGGCTACTGCCCTCCTCACTAGGCAGGTGAAGGAAGCTGCTCATCAGTGACTCCAGACTTAGGTTGCTGCTGATGGAGCTGGTACTGCTCCTACCCCCCCTCCCAGACCTTCCCCCAGCAGCCGCGGCAGTAGTACGTGAGTGTTGAAGAACCCCCCGGTCAGACCTGTCAGAGCAGGGACGATGCCGCACATAGGCAGCGGCCAACTGACTATGGAGGATTTCCCTATAGTATTTGAGTTTGTCCTCCCTCTCAGCAGCTGGGAAAAAGGCTCCCATTTTGGACCGGTAGCAAGGGTCCAATAGGGTGGAGAGCCAGAAGTCATCCCTCTGCCGGATGGTGACTATTCGGCTGTCACTAGCCAGGCAAATCAGCATGCTGCGGGCCATCTGCACAAGTGACTCCGAGGGGCTCCCTGCCTCCATCTCCACTGTATACTGCCACGGTGCTTGCGGATCATCTGCCTCGTCTTCCTCATCTCCATCTACCTCCTCCAGCTGCTCCTGCTCCTCCTCTCTTGTCACCTGGGTAGAAAATCCACTCATTTCACCAGACAATGCTTCTGCTCCAATGTCCTCCTCCTCCTCCAGTTCAGTCCCCACGGGACTCATGTGGCCGCGAGATGTAGTCGCCACGTCTCCAGTCCCCTGCCCAGACAGATTTTTCAGCATCTGTTCCAGGACATGAAGCAGTGGAATGATGTTATTCATCCCGTAGTCCTGGCGACTGACAAATAACGTCGCCTCCTCGAATGGCCTCAACAAACGGCAGGTGTCACGCATTAGTTGCCACTGGCTGACATCAAAGTTACACAGGGGAGTACTCCTGTCCGCCTGGATCATCAAAAAATCGTTATTGGCCTTTCTCTGTTCATACAGTCGGTCCAACATGTGCAGGCTGGAATTCCAACGGGTGGAAACATCGCATATCAGAGTGTGTTGGGTGGGGTCCGTTCTGCCGCTGCAACTCAAAGAGGGTGTTCCTGGCTTTGTAGGAACGGATGAAGTGCATGCACAGTTTCCTGGCCATTTTCAGAATCTTCTGAAGATCGGTGGAAGACTTCAGGAAACCTTTCATACCCCGATTGAACACGTGCACCATGCAGGGCGCATGGACCATCCCTCCGCGGTGCAGCGCGGACACCATGTTACTCCCCTTGTCTGTCACCATGGTTCCGATTTGCAGTTGGCGCAGAGGAAGCCACACATCGATTTCTTGCTGCATGAGGCGGAGCAGTTCCTCTCCTGTGTGACTTCGTTCGCTGAGGCAATCCAGGTGTAGAACTGCGTGACACCGCTGTGCCCTACACATGTGTTATGATGAAGCAGTACTTGTGGAGGCTGAGATGATGGTGGTGGTGGAGGAGGAGGAGGCGGACATTGGCGCAGGAGCCGCAGTTTGACAACGTGGAGGAGAAAGCGGCGTCTCCTGTCCAAGTTGTTGGTGTGCCTGGGCCGGAAGCACATTCACCCAGTGGGCCGTAAAGGACATGTACTGGCCCTGACCGTAGTTACAGCTCCAGACGTCCGCGCTGCCATGCACCTTGGAACAAACCGATAAGCTCAAGGACTGGCCCACCTTCTGTTCTACATATTTATGAAGTGCTGGTACTGCCTTTTTGGAAAAGAAATTATGGCTTGGAACTCTCCATCTCGGCTCAGCACAAGCCATTAGTTCTCTGAACGGTGCAGAGTCCACCATTTGGAAAGGGAGGGACTGCAGTACCAACAACTTGGACAGGAGCACGGTCAGCTTCTGCACCTTAGGATGGTTGGACGCATACTATTGTCTCTTTGCAATCGCCTCTTTGAACGACTGCTGGCACCATGAGTAGCGAGGAGCAGGAGCATCTGGACCGGGAGATGATGTCAAAGAGAAAAAGCTCCCTTCTGCAGAGGTGGTGGAGCCTTGACTGGCTGCAATGGCATGCGTGCCACTGGGCGCTGCTGCTGCTGCTGTTGCTGCGGCGGCAGGATGGACCACCACATCTGAGCCACGTTTCTCCCAGGCCACCGGATGGTGACGCTGCATGTGTTGACGCAGGGCCGTGGTGCCAACGTTAGCTCCCTGGCCACGCTTCACTTTCTGCCCACAGATTCTACATATACCCATATTCGGCTCCTCCGGTGTCTTAGCAAAGAACTGCCACACCGCCGAGTAGCTGATTTTACCGCCAACGCTCCACACTGAGTGACTACTACCACCGCTGCCTCGCTGAGCCCTTGTGCCGCTCCTTTCTTGGACCTGCGAAGTGGGTTTACTACCCCGTGGCCGCTTGGCTTCCGACCTCACACTGCTGCTACCCGCTGACTCACAGCCACACAACCCACTTGCTGGCTGCGCCGCTGCTTGACGCGCAAGCTGACACCCTCTTCTCCTGACGATGATGAAGCCCTTACTTCACCCGGCTCCCAAGTGCGGTCGGCTACATCATCATCGATTTGTGTTTCATCATCACTGCTGTCCTCATCACCGGTCTTGGTATGCAGAGGCTGACCACTCACAACATGACCTCCCATGGCACTCTCCACATGTATACTTTGCCGCCTATTGCAAGAAGCAGGGGATATTGGCCCCATTTCTTCACTGCCAAGTAGCTGCTGACTGCCCTCCTCAAATTGTTCATCCTCGCTATATAGTGGTGCTGAGCCCAGACCACATAGTAGATCTCTGGCTGAGGGAACCGAATGGGCCAGAGGCGGGTTGAAGACAGGTGAGGGCCGCTGACCCGCTCCCGGGCCATGCCAACTAAGGGTTGTGTCTGACGATCCCACCGACTCTTGGCTGGGGTTATCAGATGTCATCTGGGAGAAAGTGGATGACCTAGTTAACCAATCAAGAATCCTTGGGTTGCTGGTCAATACACGGCCGTTAGATGACAGCGGCAGTTGTGGCCTCACCGAGTGACCCCTGCTGCAACTTCCCCTTGCTGTGCTGCGACCTGGGCCTGCTCCAGGAATGTTTGTGCCACTGCCACTCGCAGGTGAAGAGCCTGCCACCTCTCTGTCTGATATGCTGTTTGTTCTAAAATGTACAGACACTGTTTGATGAAGATATCTGTATATGATAAATACACACCCTGTATTTGACTCCATATGAACCCAGTAACAAGCTCTGGTAACCCTTGGATATAAATTGCGCTCCACAAATGGTCAGGAAAAATTTACTTGTATGTGCCGTTTAAAAACACTGTGTATTTTACTGAATATAAAAGCACAAACAGGCTTAATTAACCTTCGGTTATGAATTATGCTACAGGCAAATTTGCTTCTTTGGCGGTGAAAAAGAACGTTTCTTTTAGTGACCACAACAGCAGAACAACGCTTAATTAACCCCTGGATGTAAATTGCGCAAAAGAAATGAGCAACCAAAAATTACCAGCTTTGTAGTGTGTTAAAATGGCGTGTATTTTACGGTACACAACAACAGAAAAACTTGTAATTAACCTTCGGTTATGAATTATGCTACAGGCAAAATTTCTTTTTTGGCGGTGAAAAAGAACGTTTCTTTTAGTGACCACAACAGCAGAACAACGCTTAATTAACCCCTGGATGTAAATTGCGCAAAAGAAATGAGCAACCAAAAATTAAGTGGTATTTGTATTGTAAAAACGCTGCTTCTTTAAATGAATACAACAGGAACAGGCTTAGATAACCCTTGGATATTCAATGTGCTCAAGAACTGAGCAGATAGCATTAAAATGTATATGCAGCTGCATTGGACGCACACTGGACTTCAGTTCCAATACCCCACAAAATCAGAATTAGAACGTAAGAGAAGCAGTCTCTGAGACAAGCTGTGACACCCCCCAAACATCGCTGTATAAAAATGAGTTCTTTAGTATCAGCTATCATAAGCAGCCGCGGCAGCACCTTCCCTACTCAGTACAGTGAGAGCGGTATGAACTCCCAGCGTCGCGCCCGGACTTATATAGTGCGGTGACGTCACAGAATCCCGCCGATCTCTGATTGGCTTCATCTCTGCACATGTCAGATAGGCTATGCCTTTCTTCCTCCCAGAGTTCTTTGCCCCATGTAACGCCATGTGCTCGCAGCCATTTTATCAATCAAAAGCATGCTTCGTTCCCGCGAAGTGCCCCAAACTTCGACTTCGTTCAGAACTGAAGTTTTCCTGAAATTGTAAACGAAGTCCACTTTGTTAGAATTATTTCGCCCATCTCTAATTGTAACTTGTGTTGAACCGTTCGAGAAAAGTTAAGTTTGAGTAGAACTTCACAATTTTTTAGAACTTGAGCCGAACTGAACATTGTCGCGTTCGACATCACGTTTGACAATGCTATTTTAATAGTTTTTAGGCGCATTAAATCAGTGTAAAGAGCGCCTGAAAGTACGATCCTCTCAAACATCTGACATCAGGTACACCTTGCATGGTATACATAATGCGCCTAAAAAGGCGCATGGCGCAAATCACAGCACATAGGTTATCATTGGAGGTGTATGCAAGGCACCTAACAAGGCGCATTGTGCACTGAAGCACATAGCATATCATTACAAGTGTATATGTGTTAGGTGCATTTCATATACGTGTAATGATAGGTTATGTGCCTTTATGTGCAATGTGCTCCGATAGGCGCATTACATACTTTACCAATGAAATGCTAGGTGCACATTGCTTATCATTGGAAGCGTATGTAATGCGCCTAACATATATACACTTGTAATGATATGCTATGCACCTCCATGCGCAATGCACCTCGTTAGGCGCATTACATATACTTCCAATGATAAGCTTCGTGCTGCGGTTTGCGTTAATCGCGGCACCTAGCATTTCATTGGTAGAGTATGTAATACGCCTATCAAGGCATATAACATATCATTACAAGTTTACATGTGATAGGCGCATTACATACACTTCCAATAATATACTGTGTTATGGAGGAGCACAGCGTATCAGTTTTAGGCGCATTTCAATGTGTTGTGCCCAGCGTATAATGTGCCTAGTGTTGGTGTACTGTTATGTATGGTAATTACAGCTTCTCCTCCCCTGTATAGATATAAAAATTAACCCGAACATCCTCTCCCATTGACTTTAATGGGGTTCGAAGTTCGAGTTCGACTAGAACTTCAAGGTGAACTTCTAAAAATTTGAGAATCTACTCAAACTTAAACTTTTTAGTGCTCGCTCATTCCTAATTGTAACCAATCTCCCATGTACTTGATCAATGAGACCAATTCAGGGAGCTGCAGTGCCACCACTTCTATTGCACACTGAGGGCGACATGTATGGCATTTAAACACCAATTTTCATGCACATTATAATAGCATAGAATGCGCTTGATTTATGAACCTCCTCTACAGTGGGTCATAAATCAGGAGCATTCTAGTACTAAGACAACATTTCTGGCTCAGGTAAACCCCTTTGAAAGTGACTTACCTGTTCCAGCAGTAATGTGCCTAGAATTGCCATACTGAAGCTATAAATATGTAGCTTCATACGGTTCTAGAGCGCCCCGTACGCTTCCTGAAATCGCAGGCACTCTGTAATGCACCTAATACTAGGGTACGGGCTATGTAAAAATATAGCAGACGGGGCTGCACCAGTTTTTGGTCTGAAAAGATGCCAGACTACTAGCGCAGCCCCATTCACACATGTCGCCCTGAATGTTTGTCACTCATTTACACCCTTTCTGCTTTCTCTTGATGGGCATCCGCCCAAAACTGCACAATCTTCTACACAGCAATTATTCAACCCGGACTTAAAAAACATGTTTCCGTAGAATATTGTCAATTAGTAATCATGCAAAAAATACACTTTGGTGGTAACCGTTTGTATATTTTCCAAAATTGACAGAATTTTAAAGCAGATGTCTTGTTAAAAAGGTAATTTGTAAGCAAAGAAAGTTTGTGTGTGTCTTTTCTCAGTATGGAGAGTGTCAGTGCAATCAACCCTATACTAGAATATATAAAATCTGTGAATTTCTAACCAAATGCTGGTTCCCATAGACAAGAAGTGAACTTGTGTCACACTCCTAAATTGTGCTGATCATAGAGTAACTTACTTCTTCACTTGAATAACGATACAATCTCCAAGAAAGAACACAGCAAGTACATTACAGTGTTTTATTATTAAATGTAAGTGAACCATTTAGGAATTTGGCAGCATCGATGATTTATGACTTTATGCCTTTAGTAACGCTAAAATTGCAGCACTGGGTCATTTATGTGGTAATATTTATTGAAAGCCTATCCCTACCATTATTATAATATACTGTATACATTGCTCAAAAATAAAGGGAACATAACACAATGTAACTCCAAGTCAAACACACTTCTTTGAAATCAACCTGTCCAGTTATGAATCAACACTGATTGTGAATCAATTTATCATGCTGCGCATATGGAATTATAGGTAATTAGCAAGACAACCCCTATAAAGGAGGGGTTCTGCAGGTGTTGACCACAGACCATTTCTCTGGTCTCATCCTTTTTGGCTGTTTTTCTATTGCTCTCACCCCTAGAGGTAGCATAAGGAGTGTCTACAACCCACAGAAGTTGCTCAGGGAGTGCAGTTCATCCAGGATGGCACATCAATGTGAGCTGTGCCAAGAAGGTTTGCTGTGTCTGTCAGCACAGTGTATAGACATGCAAAATTGAATAGGATGTCACACACCTTGGTATGTAGTATATTAACTGAGTGCTTATGAGAAGGAAAACCAATCCTCAATATACAAGCAAGAATGAGTGACAGCACACCACCTGGATGCTTTACAAGGTGCTTTATTTTACAGACATGACAGGCTACCCACCCAGATTTGACTCTGAGGAAGGATCACTTGAGCCGAAAATGTTCCTCTAGTCTGGAGATCACTAATAAGTTATTGTGCCATACATATCCCAATTTTCTTATGCTGGAGAAATGTCTGTCACATCTGTAAAATAAAGCACTTTGAAAAGCATCCAGATGGTGTGCTGTGACTCACTCTTGCTAGCACAGTAGAGCATAGAGCAGATACCCGGAAACAGGCCAGGACACCAGGAGACGTGGAGGGGGCTGTAGGAGAGCAACAACCCAGCAGCAGGACCGCTACCTCCTCCTTTGTGCAATGAAGAACAGGAGGAGCAGATCCAGAACCCTGCAAAATGACCTCCAGCAGGCCACCAATATTCATGTATCTTCACAAACTGTCAGAAACAGACTCCATGAGGCTGGTATGCGGGCCCAATCTCCACAAGTCGGAGTTGTGCTTACAGCCCAACACCGTGCAGGGCGATTGGCATTTGCCAGAGAACAGCAAGATTGGCAGATTTGACATTAGCGCCCTGTGCTCTTCATGGTTGAGAGCAGGTTCCCACTGAGCACAGGGACGGGAGTGGCAGAGTCTGAAGACGCCGTAGAGAATGTTCTGCTGCCTGCAGCATCCTCCAGCATGACAGTTTTGGCAATGGGTCAGTAAAAGTGTATGGAGACATTTCTTTGGAGGGCCGCACAGCCCTCCATGTGCTAGGTAGAGGTACCCTAACTGCCATTAGGTACCGGGACGAGATCCTCAGACCCATTGTGAGACGATATGCAGGGGCAGTGGCTCCTGGTTTCCTTCTGATTAGTGATGAGCGATTACGTTGACTATCATCATCGGGTAGATATTCGATATCGGCAACTATCAATAAGATATCCGATAGTCGATAATAGATTATCGCCGATGACCATTAAAGTCTATGGGAGGGAACATCACCTTCATTCTTACAAACCCCAAAAAGGGATGGAGAATCTGGAATTAACAAACCACAACTCAAACTTTATACGTGCTACATCTTAGGCAAGACAATTAGGTTTAAAAGCCACAGAAAAAAAATTTACAGGGCCATTCACTATCCCTGTCTTGCACCACAGCATAACCCTTAAACCTGCATGACCCACAAATTAAAAAGTGCAGAAGGGCAGTATGATTTGAACCAAACATTTTTTCTTGAACTGGACATTGAATATCCCTGTCCTGGACGCAGCATGAGCCCCCAAACCTCATGACCCCCGATTAAAAAGTGCTGGAAAAAAAGAAGCTTTCAATCAACATTTTTAGTTGAACTGGATATTAACTATAACTGTCGTCCGCAGTATTGACATTAAACCTGTCTGACCCCCAAATTAAAAGTGCCGGGGAAAAGGAGTCTTTGAACCACCATTTTAGTTGAATGGACATTAACTATATCTGTCCTGTACCGCAGTATGACCCTTAACCTGTCTGACCCACAGATTAAAAAGTGAAAGAAAAAAAGGAGTCTTTCAACCACCATTTTAGTGTTCACTGGACATAGACTATCCTGTCTGGGGCCCCGCATACCCTAAACCTGTTTGACCCACAGATCACAAAGTGGCACTATGCTATTTTGTACAGTGACTGTCATTTAGTATATTTTTTGGTAACTGACATTTTTTTTTAAAGAATTTATTTAGGGAAGTTTTATTTATATTTTTTTTCATTATTAACATTTTGCTTTTTTTTTCAGGTGTGATAACATACAACATACTCCCCTCCCTGCAGTTTTTAAAGGTATTTTTTACACGTGTAGATGTGTTAATTCGTCCACACACCCCATAAGTAATACAAATGTCCTAATCATCCCCAAAACACTTCTTAGTTGAGAAGACATTTGCCCTCCTGGCTTCTGAGACTGATTCAGCCAATCAATTCAATGGTTTCATTTTTCCTCCAAATCCTTCTTCATGGAGTAGGGGCAGGACTCCCCTGGGAGATCAAATGATGCGACCCCATAGTGACTCCAGCCTCAGAAATTTTTAAGCCTCAAATTGTGCAATATGTGTCCAGCCCTGGGACCCCTTTTTTACACTACTTAAAACCCCACAGAAATCAAACCCCTTTCAAAATCAGATTTTTTAGGAAATTTGAAGCTCTCCTGATTGCCCCTAACGGTGAGAGCCCGTGCTGCCGTCAGCCATCTGTTAACACGGAGGTCCAGCTGCCCAGATTACGTGGGTGTGGTTGAGAGCCAGGCTGGCGTCCGTCATCTTTTATCTCGGTATGCCTTATGAGCAGCAATGAAAACAGTCGTGCTGAAGCAGAGTGTGCGGAAGCGGAAGTGTGAGTAAGACCTCCAGCCTTCATCATGTACACTAGTTCAAGGACCATGGGTAGCGCTTGCCCCTCAACTTGAGTGCGGACCAATTTGAGCTTCACTTGGAAATACTGGTGGTTAAAGCTCATGTATAACCAGGTGCCCTTTTTCTTGGCAATTTCTTTTTCTCATTGTTTCTCAACGTGCTGGAGGAAATTTGGATTTGTCTCTGTACTTTGTTCTCTGTCCGTTGCTCCATACTCCCTTGTCCTCTGAATAACCTACATATGGGTCAAGTTTTCCTGTACCTACCTTGTACAATTCAGAGGAATTTTTTATCCAGCTATTTTGTACTTGCAAGTTTTTATGTAGTTTTTAATTCTAGAATGCACATTTTTAATATAGGATGGATTGCCCACATTGTTTTTGTTTCTCTTTTTTAATTGTATTAAATGGGTTGTTCAATTCAGGATGAAAGCTATGTTTAAAGATCTTGCCCATAAACAAGTTTTTTTGCAATGTGTGTCCATTTACCAGGCTGTCCTACCTATTCTGTTTTCTGACGACCATCACCATTGAGCCACTCGTGGCATTTTGTGAAGAACAAATGTATTTTAGAATCAAAATTTTTTTTATAATAGAAACTGTAGTATAGCCTGCATGTCACAGCAAATGCACCCCAAAAATTCAAAGGATGAACACTTGAGCCATCTTTGGACAAGGGTGAAAGAACAAATGTCTGTTAGAAACAAACTTTTTTTTAGAATAGGACTGTAGTATTGCTGGCATTTCATTGCAGCATGACCAAAAATTATTAAAATTACTTCTCTGCCACTATTAAAAATTCGTGAGGGAGAAATGGCACTTAAAAGCCACATTTCTGGTTTCCAAAAAGGACCATGATTATCTGATGTAGCTCTCAGCAATCATGACCTCAAAACATTGACAATGCGTAATTTCTAAAGTTAAAAGTGAGCACTAAGGAATACGGTGTTGTCATGAAAAATGCTGTATTTTACAGTCTCCTCACAGCAAAACCAGCAAATTGAACGTGGGGAAAAGGAGAATAAAAATTTCAGTATACAAATGATCATTTTAAAAAAAAAGGTTTCATGAGGATCTTTCTGTTTGAAGAGGAATGTGAAGTGAGCGGGCAACTAATCAGTGTCTTCGGCAATTGGGCCACAACATCAGAGATCCTTGCTGATTCATCTTGATGGAAAGTTCACAACGATTTACAATTTATCTGTGGAAAGCGGTTGCGTTTGTCTGTATAGATGAATCCTCAGCTGTGCTGAAGGTACGTCTCAGATATGACGCTGGTGCTGGGCAGGACAACCCTCTATGGCGTGGCGAGCTGAGCCTCGGGCCACATTCGTCCATTTTGGATTACCCAGAAGTCTATTGGGTCCAGAACACATCAAAAACATCGGTGTTGAGACGCTGATAGTCGTGCCCCATGATCTAAGCATGGTTTGTCGTGTGTTGGATGTGGTGCCCTGCATTGCCATGCGTTGGTGAGGTGTAAATAAAAGTTGCCAGAGGTCACCCTTTTTGGCTTCTGACACCTTTGCCTGCTGCTGCTGCTGCCGCTCAGCTACTTGGAAATCCACCTGCTGTCATGTCGCTGATGTTGTTCTCACCAGTGACATTTTGAGGAACGTTGAAGCAGATGAACAGTGTCTCCTGGTGTTCAATCAGCAAGGTCTAATTTCCTGCATTTTGACTCTCTATTTGGGTGGTGGAAGGAAAGTGCACTGGAGTTTTGTTTTGTAACGGGGATCAAGGGGTGTGGCCCACCCAATAACTGTTGTTCATTTTGATGGCCTTAATGCAAGGATCATGTTGGAGGAATGAGTGCTTACCAAGCACTCTTGTGGAGAGTTGGAGCCTGTTTTCCACAAGATCTGGGTCGAAGGGGCATTAGCAACTGCCAATTTACTCTTCTTCCTCCTCCGCCTCAAATTAGTGCCAACTCATTACTACTGGAAGGGACGTCGGGGTAAGTCGGTGTATAGGAATACCTCTCCTCCTCCTCTCCTCCGCTTTTCCTAAGGACACTCGCTTAACACAGCCCTGACTGCCTTGAGATGATGCACCACTGAGAGCTGTTGCGCCACCTTGACTAGCCCTGGACCCGAACCACGCCTATTGTAGACCATGCAAATTTTGAATCTGTCGGGCCTTTGTGAATTTGATGGACGAGAATGGCTCCGTGTCCGCATTCTGTGTCCTGTAATCCTTCTCGTCGCTGGCAGGGACAGTTGTTTTTCAGAGTGTCAAAACGATAGTTTCCAGAACTTAGATCACACAATGTCATGCTGACAAGGGCATTGTACCAGCAATGACCATTTTGGTGGCTTCTTCAAAAATCTGGCAAGGATGGTGACAGAGCATCTTTCCAACTGCCTCACTATAGGTGGCTCAAAACCCCGAGCACGAGTCGGTCCGTTACACGCTGATCGTAGGACAATGTGTCAATTTTCGTTACTGCGTAAAGGCATTGCGCTGCTCCACAATCGACTGAGATGTGGAGGTGGATTTCCAGTGGGCCACGGCGGTGCGTGTTTGCCAGGTGAACAATGAGACGGTTGACGGGGGGGTCCAAGCTGACGCTGCAACGTCAGGACTGGCGGGACGAAGAAGGGTGCGAATGGAGGAATGTGCGATACTTAGACTTCGAGCCTTCCTCAGCAGGCAGTCTAGTCCCGGGGTGGCTTTTGAAATTTCTGGCGACAAGGTTCATGACTGTGCCAGGCAAGGGATGTGCTCCAGCCTAATGATATTAAGGGCGAGGCCAGCCAGATTTCAGACAGTTCATCGCACACCACCTTCCTGGAACAATGTTCTTGTCACCAGCCAGCGATCGGTCTATCGTTGCTGGAGAGCCTCCACAGCTCTGACCTGGTGTGGAGTTCCAAGACAGATTATTTCAACCATGGCGTTCTGGTTTCTTGGGTACGTGATGCCACCAGGAGGACCTGGGGGAAAGAACCCTGCTCCATCCCTGCGGTTTTGAAAAAGCATCGGGGGTCCGGACAGCTAAGAGGTTGTGTGTGCGCCGAGCCTGAGAGCCACCGTCATCCCCAAGAGACATCCACCCAGCTCACCCAGTGAGCTGTCACGAGGATATTGCGGCCTTGACTGTGCTTACTAGTCCATGTGTCGGTTGGTCAGATGAGACTTTTACCGGCCCACAGATGCAGACAACGCAATTGAAATTTTAGATGGACACGTGGCTGGCCTGGGCAGGGACGGCTTTTCGTGGAAAAGAATATGCCTGCTCGGCATCTGTATTGGGGGCAGGCAGGGCAATGATGTGGGGAACCCATCTGTGTACAACCAGACGGTAAGGCATACAGTTGCCAAGGCCTAGATGTATGGCAATGCCGACATTCAGGCTTTTGCTTTGGGATGGTTTGGGTTGTTGTTAAAGTGTTTATTATTGCTCCCAAAACTTGGGAGACAGAAGGGCTGGTGTAGACTGCCGCTCTGTAACGGCGTGAAGGTCGTTTCAAACTGGCGGAAGAGAAGGGGTAGGAAGGGGTCTCTGGTGAGTGCTGGGGTACTCGACGTGGTGGGGGCATGAAGCGGAGGCTGATCCATCGATCATGACTGAGAGGTCAGGGCAGCTGAGCGGAACGACTTGGTGGTGGAGAGGAGGAGGAGGTGGCGGAGACAGAGGGTCGGTTCGTGTGTGACAGTGGTTGGTGGCCGGAGTCGTCTGGCCTTTTTTGGCAAAGTGTTGCCTCCATTTCAATCTCATTGCATTCGCTGCATGTGACTAGAATGTTGGTGGGTGGTTAAAACTATAGGTTCTTGCCTTATACTTATGCGTTTACGGGCATGGCGGGGCTTATGACATTTGACTGGGTGAATCAGATGGCTGGCTCAAAAAAAAAAAAGAAAATGAAGGCCCAGGCACGTTGAGCGGTGCCTGGACCTTTTTGACGGCGATATATAAACGAGAGCTGGGTTTTCGCCTCTGGAACGTTGGCTGAGCGGAAATACATTTCAGCGGACCTTTCTTTCCGACCCCGCCCTCCCTTTTTGAGGCGGGACCCGTATTGACAATACACCATGGTCTTTCCTCCTCGTCCATTTGATGAAGCAGCATCGCAGGCCAAATTCTGCTGAACAAAGACATGTTGGTCCGCAATGTCGTCGTCATTCCTCAACACAGGGTGACTTCGTCGTCATGGACATTCTGCATACAGGAGCTGCGGGCTACAAGCAAGAACGAGGGACTGTTAGGCTGTGCCGGACCAGCACGGAATTTTTGCAGATAATTGACAGGCTTCTTCTCTCCTCCTGATGGCATCAGTAACTGTGCAGTCAGAGAGAGAAAATCATTCCTACTTTGGCCTCTTGATCTTTTTAACATGCCTTCTGACCCAAACCGCTTTTTGTCATCAAAGAGGGTTCTTCAGAAATGCGGATTATCCACAGTGGAGTGGGTACACGGTTGACTTTTGGCTGCTTTTGTTGGACGGAAGATGGATGTGATGATGCTGTTGACAGACATTTTGTGCCGGTGACCTGGGAGGACGAGGAGGTAAGGACTGCTGGATGCTGGTTGCATTAACCACTGAAGTACAGATTGGCGACGCGTTGGTTCGTTAACTGCGATTCACCGGGCCTGACCCAGCGATTGACAGGCCTGACGGTTCCGGGCTAATGTCGATCCAGATGGCATGTGTGTTTGTTGCTCAGCACTGGATGTGGAGCACCTTCTCATGATACCTCTACTCCAGGTCCTACCCACCTCCTTGCTTACGCTTACCACTGATTTAGCTCATGTCAGAAATATAAAAAATGTGAGAAGGTATGGAAGTGTTTGGGAAAGTCTCTTATTAAAAGACGGCCAAATCACAGTATTCTCAAATCCATCAAATCAAAACAAAATGCTGGATTCAAATATTTTAACTGCAAATTAGATCTATCAAACAAAGGCTAGACCTGACCAAAAGTTGAAAAAAACAACCTTTCTGAAATGTATACGGATATTAAAAGGTATTTTTTTTGGCACCTTTCACAGTACTAATCTGTGGTGATACTACAAAGTTGCTGGATTCAATTTACTTGCAATAGTAGATTCTTTCAAACACAGCTTGAATGACCAAATGTGATATAAAACACCATGTTGAAACAATATAAAAAAAAAAATAAAATTGTATAGGATATTAAAAGGTATTTTTGGCACTACAGTTACCCACTGTGGGACTACAAGTTGCTGGATTCAAATTTAACTGCAAGGTGGCTCTTCAAACACAAGTTGCTGCGCTAAGTGAAAAAAAACACGTATCTGAAATGTATACTGATAATAAAGGTATTTTTTGGCACCTATCAACTGTGGTTGACTACAAAATTGCTGTATTCAAAATTAAGTGCAAGGTGGATATATCAACAAGCCTGGAGGCTGGCAAAATTGAAGAAAGACTCCTATCTGAAATGTATATGAGGAATAAAAAGTGGAGTTTTGCAACACAACAAAAGACCTGCAGTCAATAGAAAAGACGGATATCATAATATTAAGGACAATGCAATGTCTAAACAAAAGTTTTGCTGTTAAATATCCAGTATCTTTATAGAGCTTTGTATGTGTTAAGTTCGCGGGCCTCCCCCCCCACCCCACCCGCTCTCCCCGTGACATTTCAGCGGTAGATGCTACTTTAAAACTTCTCTGCACTAACTACTAAAAATCTGCATATCATATGATCTTAACTAACCTTCTAAGGATCAAGCTAAAGTAGAGCTGTCGCTGTGAAAAAATATAATAATTTAGCTGAGCTGTTGGCTGAGCTGGTTGGACAGAGGCATAGAGGCACGTTCCTACTTGCTTGAGACGCTTGACAAACACTGTCTGAAACAGGATGGGTGCTGTTCTATGTAAAACGAGGTCATGTGATTTTTCCATGGCAACGACAACCATACACAAGCCAGTCATGACGCTCGCCACAAAATCCACCCTGCTCTACTCTGTGAAGCATGATTTGTGGCCAGCCAAAATGTATGGTAGCGCTATAATGGCGCAATATTTATTGTTTATGCAAGAGTTTTAACCTAAAATTATCGAGTGTTCTTAAAAATCCGATCAACGTAAATACCAGTGCCACGAATTTTACAACATTTGTCGGTTAATAATCGCTCAACAAATAACTTCTGATGCTTGACATTGTTAGGCCTTTTCTGACTGAAATGTCTGTCAAGGAAGTTCCTTAAGGGATGAAGGCATTGATGCTATGGACTGGCCTGCCCATTCCTCAGACCTGAAACCAATCGAGACATCACATCTGGGACATCATGTCTCATTCCATCCACCAACGACTGTTCAGGAGGTGACTGATGCTTTAATCCAGGTCTGGGAGGAGATCCCTCAGGAGAACATTCGCCACCTCATTAGGAGCATGCCCAGGAGGTCAAACAGACACGTGGAGGCCAGATACTACTGAGCCTCATTTTTTTATCTTGAGGCATTTCCACTGTAGTTGGATCAGCCTAATATTTGATTTTCCACCTTGATGTTGAGTATCATTCCAAATCCCGACCTCCATGGGATATTAATTTTGATTTTCATTGATCATTTTTATGTTTTATTGCTCTCAATGCATTCCACTATATAATGAATAAAGAACTGCAACTGGAATATTTCATTCATTAAGATCTAGGATGTGATATTTTAGTGTTTCAATTATTTTTTTCAGCAGTATATATTGTGACAGAGCAACCTTATGCAGTCGCATGGTCCTGCCACTAGGTGGCGGACAGCAGGTCATCTGCTAGGCACATGTTACCAAGGGCCCAGTCTCTGTGGGGGAAGCCAGTTGTTGTTGCTGACACCTATACCTAATATGGCTGATATCCAGCCATTATGGGCTGTTTCTTTCCCAAAACGGCTGTGGTTAGGTGGGTGGCCGTTCCTGCATTCCAGGTCCAGGTTTTACTAGGCCTATAAAAAGTCTGTCTCTCCAGGTAATCAGGGGGTTATGGTCAGCTGCCAAGAGCTACGAGCGACAAGAAGAGCTGGAGAGAGGCTCTGGCCCCCAGAGGCTTAAGGAAAGCCTGTACAGTAAGAATACTATGGTTTTGGGGCACTGTGCGGTAGGCACAGATCCCTGGTAGAGGAAGGAAACTCTGATGTTTAGTTAGTGGTCAGACGTCTGAGGATTTGTTTTTTTTGCTGTACGTGTAAACCTGTGCATGAATAAAATTAGCTGAGGCCAGTTTCAAAAGATGCCTGGTGTTGGAATGCTATACATCAAAGTGCCATAACTGCTCTACGAAGAACTGCGATCCCAAAAGTAACTATTACATGGGAGATAGCATCCTCCAGCAGTCCAGTAGCTTACATCAATTGAGGTTCTTAGTGCCACCTCATATCATTAGAGATATTGTGATTTTTGCAGGCTTAGAAAGGTATAGATTTATAATCAAGTGACATGACCCAGATAAGGTGAGTATAACAAGTAAATTAAAGGTGTTTTCCAGTTGCCATATACGCTGTAAGTGAATATTGAATTATTAAAAGAAGACCCTTTTTAGGACCTTCATCTTAGGGCCAGCGTGGGGAGCAGTAACATAGAGCATCTCTCACACTAGACGACTTGTCCTGTATCATAGAGACAGCAGACTGATATGAATAGTCAATGTGTAATACTTTGGGATCTCCTCCTCTTCACTTGCCATATCCACAAACCAGAGCCTTGCACTTCATTGTGAGAAAATGTACCGCAAGCCTCTCGTATGTGAGCACACGGCACAGGTAGTGAGGAGGAGCCAATCCCGGGAGGCTTCAGAGCTGCAGGTGAGTATAACTGTCTATTTTTTCTCCAAAACAAAACCTTAAAAAGGTTTCCACTGGGAAATACAGCTTGTCCTGAAAACAACAAGCCATCACGCAGATATGAAGAAGTTATTTGATAAAAGGTCAAAAAAATGCTAAACATTACGGGCGACATGTTTGAACGGGCCTGCGCCAGTTTTCTGGTGTACTTTGAGCCAAAAAGAATGTAAAAACATGTGCGCTCCGAACTGCGATAAGTGCCTTTGTAATGCGCCAAAGACACTTTTTAATGCACCAAAGATTAGGGACATTCTGAGGGCATCGCACCACATTCGTAGGATTAGACACATTTATGATTCTTTGACGCCAAACCTAGGCGCATAACAGTTCGAACAGCCAGACCAAGTTAAAGGTGGTGACTGAGCCAGACTTGTCGTATTGGCACTAGACTGCGCCTGTATGTATAACCTGCAGAAGAACAGGTTCATACATTCTGGTGCATTCTACACTACCTTAAAGTTATTTAGAACTGGCCTGTCAGCGTCAGAGTTCATACATGTCTTCATATGTTGTAACATACCCATACTCTTTCTACGCAGAAAATAAGCATGGGTCCAAAACATAAAAAGAAGGACTTTTTTCATGGTACTTTTTCTGTGTAGGTTTAACTCCTGCTTTTTTTGCCATACAAATACTGATGCACAGGATGTTAAAGTGGACTAAGATTGGTATTACACATGCCATTTTTGGGGACAATTTTGAGCAAAACACTGGAATGAATTCAAAAATAAAAAATAGTATAATGAAGGACGGATAATTCCTTCATTTCCATCTACTCATATATTTGTCTTGAAAAACTTTATCGGAACTGCAGGAGTGTGATTCCAGATTAAAAACAGCTCTCCAGACCTTTTTCTTACTGAAACAAATAATTCCCAAATAATATACTCCACCCAGTGCTAATCTATACACCTTACTATTCTGACTCAAAATTTTTGTCTTAACGTGAATAATTGGGAAACGAAGCACAACATTCTCTTATTTATAAAATAGTCATTTATCACCCATGTTTCGAGATAGAACGTAGTCAATATTTATTTGAAAAGATCATCCAGAATTAAGATTAAATATTTTGGAAACCAAGTCTCTGGAGGTGAATCCTCTGTTTTTTGTTTTTTTTCTCAAGTCTACACATGAGTTTCAATGATGACAGAACAACATATTAAGGATCATTAATTCTCAAACTGAACTTTTAACTTCTGAGCCATGAAGGTATAACATGCTAGATATTTTCTGAGAAACATCGGGTAATCACCGCAGTACTTGACAACTAAATTTCATAATTTTCCATTAAACTTGATGGTCTCCAATTACTGCTAACATGGCATCAAACAAAGGTAATCCTAATACTGATTTGCAGGAAATAGCCAGATACTCCTAATTATTCAGATGGGTCAGTTATATTCATTGAGAACATGTACGTACAGTGGTGCTCATGTGACCATTCAGAATTGTCAATATTCCTGCATAAATTTGACTTAAAACTATATTGGATTTTCACACAAGTCCTAGAAGTTGACAAATTAAAATCAAACAAAATGAGTCAAAAATATTACACTATTACACATTTTTATTGAAGAAAATTATCTAATATCACATATCTGTGAGTGTCAAAAGTATGTTAACCTTTGCTTTTAGTATCTCGTTTGACCCTTGTTGGTCCTATGGCAAAAAAACAACTGCCGAAAATACGCATTGTATAGACTACAACCCATATTGTCTATTGAGGCCAATAAGAATGGTTTACTTTAAAATTTGTCATGTGGACATAGCCTAAGGCTATGTCTACACAGCACTAGTTTATGGTCGGATTTTCTACTGTGGGTTTTCTAAACAGTCAGACAACTGGCGGAAGATAGAACATGTTCTATCTTCTGCTGGATTCCCGTTGGATTCCCATATCCCCAACGTACTGTGCCGGTGGGAAATCCAAAAACCGGTAGTTGGATTTCCGGCGGTATTTTAACTATGCTGTGTAGACCAGTCCTAAGGCTTTAAACGTATCATTATCTCAAGTAAATGAAGCATCTGTGCAAAAGATAAGACTCAGCAGGGAGTAACTCAAAATGGATAGACTGATTGATGGCAGTTTGAATCAATGAGAGATTAGAGAGAGCATTGAGAGATGGGGAGAGATGGCTGGTAACTAGGGAAACTTGTGTACTCTAAAAGGAGATAAAATCTTTTTCAGGGCCCCATACAGCTGAAGCATCTGGGCCCCTCTCTCACCACGCTCCCGTTAGCCAACCCCGTCACCCCGCCCCCGCCATAATCCACCCTTCACGCCAGAAAAGTAAAAAAATTCTGGAGTGAACGAGAAAAAAAAATGCAATTGCACCATTTTTTTCAATTTAGTTATTGTTGGATTTTACAATGTACAGTGTATTTATATTGTGTGGGTCAGTACGTATACAAAGGCTAGAAAATACCGCCACATGATTACCCAGTGTCATCATTATAATGTCAATGACAACAATATTATACATAGGCCAATATAACCAAATAACAATATGCAAAGACCAAAGAATACCACATGTCACTACCATAAGGTGACTAATACCACTATAAAGTTAATGACCAAACCAGTATACCCAGACCAATATTGCCAAACAACAACAACATACAAAGACCAAATAATACCGCCACATATCACTACCATATGGTGACTAATACCACTATAAAAGTTAATGACCTAAGTATTATACCAAGACCAATATAACGAAACAACAACAACATACAAAGACAAATAATACCGCTACATATCACTATCATATGGAGACTAATACCACTATAAAGTTAATGACCTAAATAGTATACCAAGAACAATACAACCAAATAACATCAACATACAAAGACCAAATAATACCGTCACATCACCACCACATATCTCCACCATAAAGGTACTGAATAATACCACAGTACTGTTACTGAATGTAAACCATTATACTAAGACAAATATTACCACCATACAGTGACCATATTGTGGTAGATACAAGTGTACACAGGCTCTGCCAACTGTATATTATCTACATACAGTGCACATATAGTGGTAGATACAAGTGTACACAGGTGCTCTACAGACTGCATATTACCTCCATACAGTGCCCATATAGTGGTAGATATAGTGGCAGACAGTGCAGTTACATTTAGGGACTCACGGGTGATGTCTTGTCTGATGAGTCGTGCTCTTTCCTTTTTCTTCTCTATCCGGTCCAGACCTCCATGACAACTTTTCGTGAGTCGTCCCTACAGAATTTACAGCACAAACACCTGAGACTCCTCACTTTATTATCTTCCTAACTGTGCCCCCCATGTCCAAATTCCCCATCCATAGTGCCCCAAATGGTAAAAAAATACCCCTCTAGAGTCCTGGTAGTTAAGTAGGTAGAGCCCCTGGTAGCTTGGTATATAGGTCCCAATAGGTAGTTTTATAGTTCTCCTAATAGGTAAATAGGTATATAGGTTCCCATTTTTAGGTAGGTAAATAGGGCTTCCAGAAGATAGGTAGATATATAGAGTCCCCTCAGTAGGTAGGTAGGTAGATTAGGGACCACCGGTAGGAGGTAGATTAAGAGTCCTCCAGTAAGTAGGTAGGTAGATTAGGGGGGGCAAGTTAGGTAGGTAGGTTAGGGGGCCCAGGTAAGTAAATAGGTGCCCCAAGTAGGCAGGAAGGTAGATTAGAAGCCTCAGGTAGGTAGATTTGGGCCCCCAGTACGTAGGTACTCACCTTTCTATGCTCCCCTGTTGAATCAGACTGTTCTTGGCCCCAAGCCTAGTGCTTTAGGCTTGGGATATAGGACAGGAAGCAGTATACGCAGCGCAATTACATCACTTCATCATGCTGCATGTGCAGTGACTTACAGCAGGGAACGCACAGCTTTCTCATCTCCACCAACTAAGAGTATACATAGAACAGGCCTTAGGTTATGTCCACACTAGAGATGGGCGAATTGATTCTAACGAAGTGGAATTTGTTTAGAATTTCAGGAAAACTTCGGTTCTGAACGAAGTCGAAGTTTGGGGGACTTCGGGTGAACGAAGTGTGCTTTTGATTGATAAAATGGCTGCGAGCACATGGCGCTACATGGGGCAAAGCACTCTGGGAGGAAGAAGGGCATAATCTGCATGACATGTGCAGAGATGAAGCTAATCAGAGACCGGGGAATTCGCTGTACCCTCAAACCGGGCGCGACGCTGGGAGCTCATACCGCTCTCACTGTACTGATCAGGGAAGGTGCTGCTGCGGCTGATTGTTACTGAAGAACTGATTTTTAACAGCGATTTTGTGGGGTGTCTCAGCTTGTCTCAGAACTGCTTCCTTAACGTTCTATTTATATTTTTTTTGGGTATTGATCTGAAATCCATGTGCGTCCACTGCAGCTGCATATACATTAATTCCATCTGCTCACAGCACATTAAATATCCAAGGGGATCTAAGCCAGTTCCCGTTGTATTCATTTAAAGAAACAGCTTTTTTACAATACAAATACCCTTCATTTTGGCTGCTCAATCTTTTGGGGCAATTTACATCCAGGGGTTAATTAAGTGTTGTTCTTCAGCTGTGGTGATCCAAGAAAAACCCTCATTTTCAACGCCAAAATAATACATTTTTCCTGTAGCAAAAATTCACAAGCGAAGGTTAATTACAATTTTTTCTCTTGTTGTGTAGCGTAAAAAAACACGCCATTGTAACACGCTACAAAGCTACTAGTTTGTGGTGGCTCAATTCCTTGGCGCAATTTACATCCAGGGGTTAATAAAGCATTGTTTTTCAGCTGTGGTGATCCCAAGAAACCGTCATTTTCAACGCCAAAATAAAAACATTTTTCCTGTAGCATAATTCACAAGCAAAAAGGGTTTAAATTTCAATTTTTTTTCTCTTATTGTGTGGCGTAAAAAACAAACCGCATTTTAAACCTACAAAGCTACTAGTTTGTGGTGGCTCAATTGTTTGGCGCAATTTACATCCAGGGGTTAATTAAGCATTTTTTCAGCTGGGGTGATCCCAAGAAACCGTCATTTTTTCAACGCCAAAATATATACATTTTTCCTGTAAACATAATTCACAAGCAAAGGTTAATTACAATTTTATCTCTTGTTGTGAGCATAAAAAAAACACCCATTGTAACACTTACAAAGCTACTAGTTTGTGTGGGCTCAATAGTTTGGCGCAATTTACATCCAGGGGTTAATTAAGCTTGTTTTTTAGCTGGGGTATCCCAAAAACCGTCCCTTTCAACGCCCAAAATATTATACATTTTTCCTGTAGCCTAATTCACCAAGCAAAGGTTAATTACAATTTTATCTCTTGTTGGGGTGGCGTAGAAAACACGCAATTGTAAACACGCTACAAAGCTAGTAGTTTTGTGTTGCTCAATTTCTTTTGCGCAATTTAAAATCCAGGGTTAATTAAGCGTTTTCTGCAGTTGTAAATCAGTAAAAGAAACTGTTTTTCCCCGCCACCGAAGAAAATTCTGTAGCATAATTCATTTTCGAAGGATAATTAAGCCTGTCTGTCTTTTATATTCAAAAAAATAAACGGGAGTTTTAAAGGGCCAAAAAACCCAAGTAAATTTTTTAAAGGGGCACATACAAGTAAATTTTGGAGCGAAAATTTTATACCCAAGGGTTACCAAGTTTTTAAACGGGGTTTCATTTGGGTAAAAAAGGGGGGTTGTGTATTTATAAATATAAAGAAAACTTCATAAAAACATTCTGTACATTTTAAAACAAACAGTATGCCCAGACAGAGAGGGGCGGGCTTTTCATCTGCAGTGGCAGGGCACAAACATTCCGGGCCCCCGGCCCAGCACAGAAAAGGGGACGTCGCAGCGGGGTCATTTTTTTGAGGCCACAACTGCCACTGTCATCTAGCGGCCGGGTTTGACTAGAAACCCCAAAGGTTTTTTTGTTTGGGTTTGACTGGGTCCCCCACTTCCCTCACGGGATGAATCTGACAACCACAGCCAAGAGTCTGGGGAACGAAAGACAAAAACCCTTATTTGGGTTTGGGCCCGGGGGAGCGGGTCAGCGGCCCCACCTTCCTCAACCCGCCTCTGCCCCACCCGGGTTTTCCTCACCAGAGATTACTATGTGGTTTTTGGGGCTCAGCCCCAAAATTTTACGAAAAAAAACAATTGAGGGGGGCAGTAAAGCAGCTACTTGGAACCCGGAAAAAAGGGGGCCCAAATTTACCCCCTGTTTTCAAGCAGTAGGCGGCAAAGTATAGATGTTGAGAGGGGCCCCATGGGGGGGATGTTGTGGGGGGTCACCTCTGAAAAACCAAGACGGGGTTGTGGGGAAAAGCATTGACGTTTGAAAACAAATAGATAAAGATGGGGGCCGACCCCCACTTGGGACCCGGGTGGGGGAAGGGGTTTTCCATCATCGTCAGGAGAAGAGGGCGGCAGCTTGCCGTCAGGCGGGCGGTGCACCAGCAAGTGGATGTGTGGCCGTGACAGCAGGAAAGCAGCAGTTGAGGTCGGGAAGGGAAAGGGGCCACGGGGAAAAAAAAAAACCCATTTCCCCGGGTCCAAGAAATTTGGGGCACAGGGGCCCAGCAAAGGAAAAGGGGCGGCAGTAGTCACTAGTGCGGGGCTTTGGGCGGTAAAACCCGATACTCGGGGGGGTTTGGGGCAGTTTTTTCCCTAAAAAACCCGGAGAACCCCAAAAAGGGGGGTATATGAAGAACCCTGAAAGCGAAAGTGAAGCGGGGCCAGGGAGCTAACTTTGGCACCACGGCCCTGCGTAAAACACATGCAGGGGCACCATCCGGGGCCGGGGAAGAAACGGGGCTCAATGTGGTGGTCCCCCTTTCCCCGGGCAGCAACACAGGGCAGCACCCCCAGGGGCCGCATGCCATTAAAAGCCAGTAAAGGCCCCACCATCTGCAAAAGGGAGCTGTTTCCTTTGACATCACTCCCGGTCCAGTTGCTCCTGCTCCTCGTACTCATGGCGCCAGCAGTCCGTTCAGCAGGCGTTTTGCAAAGGGGAAAAAACAGAAGGCGTCCAACCCACCAAGGTGCAACAGCTAAATCGGCTCCTTTCCAATTTTGTTGGTACTGCAGTCCCTCCCTTTCCAAAAGGGGTGGACCTGCCCCCTTTTCAGAGAACAAAGGGCTTTTTGCCGAGCCGAGATGGAGAGTCTAAGCCGTAATTTTTTTTTCCAAAAAGGCAGTACCCACACTTCATAAATAGTAGAACAAAGGTGGGGCCAGTCCCCTTTAGTTATCGGTTTGTTCCAAAGGGGGCACGGGCCCCGGGGGGAAGTCTGGAGCTGTAACTACGTCCCGGGCCCGGACATGTCCAAATTTCGGCCCCCTGGGTGAATGGCTTCCGGCCCAGGGGACACCAACAACTTGGACAGGAGACGCCGCTTTTCCCCACGTTGTCAAAAATAAAGGCTCCTGCGCCAATTGTCCCCCCTCCTTTTCCACCCCCACCATCTCACCTTTTTCAAGTACTTTCTCCTTCCCTACCAATGTGTAGGGGACCCGGTTGTCCGCAGTTCTACACCTGGCTTGCCCCGGGAAAGAAGGCACAAAAAGGGGGGGAACTGTCCGCTTTATGCAAACAAAAAAAAATCGAGGGGTTTCTTTTGCGCCAACTGCAAATCGGGGGAAAAATGGGGTGGGACAATGGGAGGAAAAATGGTGTCCCACTTTCACCAAAGGGGGGATGTTTATCCCCCGCATGGCGGGACGGGGTTTTTAATCTGGGGTTTTGAAGAGGTTCCTGAATCTTCCACCGATCTTCAAAACATTTTGTAAAAAAGGCAGGAAAAATGTGAAGGGACTTTATCCCCTTCGTCAAAGCCAGGAAAACCCCCTCGAGTTGCAGCGGCAGAACGGCCTCCCCCAACACACTCTGCTGCGATGTTTTCCACCCGTTGGAAATTTCCCGCCTGCAAAATGTTGGGGCCGACTGTTTTGAACGAGAAAGGCCATTTAAAGATTTTTGATGATCCGGCGCAGAAGTACCCCCTGTGTAACTTTTAGTAGCCATGGCAGCTCATTTCGGGGACCCTGCCATTTGTTGAGGCCGATTCGAGGAGGGGGACGTTATTTTCAGTCGCCAGGATAACCCGGGTGAATAACTAAATTCCCCTGCTTTTAGGCCTGGAAAAAATTTCTGAAAAATCCCCGTCGGGGCAGGGGACTGGAGAGCGGCGAAATACATCTTGCGGCCCCCATGAGTTTCCCTGGGGGGCTGAAATGGAGGGGGGAGGAGGAAAGGAAAGGGGGACATTGGGGCAAAGCATTGTCTTTGGTGAAATTAGTCGATTTTTTACCCAAGGGGCAAAAAGGAGGAGCAGGAGCAGGGTGGGGGAGTGAAAGGAGATGAGGAAAACGGGCAGAAAACCCGCAAGCAACCCCTGGCAGAATTTCGTGGAGATGGAGGCAGGGAGCCCCTCGGAGTCACTTGTGAGATGGCCCGCAGCATGTTTATTTGGGGTTTGGGGAAAGGGAAAGGGTAGTCAGCATTTTCCCGAGAGGGATAACTTTTGTCTCCACCCTATTGGACCCCGCTACCGGTCCAAAAATGGGGGCCTTTTTCCCAGCTAATTTAGAGGGAGGAAAAAAATCAAATTCTTTAGGGAAAAACCCCAAATAGCAGTTGGGGCCCCTGCCCTTTTGCCATCTTCCCCCCTCTGACAGGGCTGACCGGGGGGGTTTTTCAAACGCCATTACCTTTTGCCGGGGGGGTGCCCGGGGGGGGTGGGGGGGGGGTTTGGAGCAGTAAAACCCCTCCATCAGCACAACCAAAATCTGGGGGTCACGAGAGCAGCTTCCCTTCACCCCTAGGAGGAGGGAAGTTTTGTCAGCAGGGAGCAGCAGCAGCAGGACCCGGAGCAGACCCGAAAAACCCAAAAAGGTGGTTTTTCCCACTTGGGAAAAACTCTGCCACCCAGTTAGATGATCCGCTGGACTATGGGCAGCCAAACTGGATGTGTGGCCGCAATTGCCCAGTTTGCAGTGGAAGAAAACTGTCCTGCCCGGGCCCGGAGGTGGGGATTTTGAGGGTGTTTTAGGTGCGGCGGGGGGCCCTTTGTTTCCCCAAGGGAAAACCCCCTTGTCCACGGGGGGAAAAGGTGGAACGGGCCGGCCCCTTTTGGGCCAAAATGAATTTAGGGGTGGGGTTTGGCCCCGGATTTTTTCCCCAACCAAAGCCTTAGGGGGGGCAGACTTCAAACAGCCCCTTTACGCCCCCATCCAAAAATTTTGAGAAATGAGTTTTGGGGTTTTAAAAAAAAACCCGCTTCAGCCCCTATTTTTGTGCGGGCCACCCGCCGATGCCACACATCGCTGACAGTTTTCCCCTCTTTCCCCCAACCAAACTTTACCGGGAAGGGTATTGGGCCCCCCCTCCACACTGTGTCATTGTACCCCCTGTTGAACCCCATTGGGGTGGTGGGTGTGGTTTTCTGCTGTTTACCTCCACACTGTCATTGTTTCCCTCTGTCCTCAAAAAGGGGTTTTTTCCCGCCGCCGTCACCTCCCCCTCTCTGTCATTGTGCCACTCTGTGGCCTTTCCCTTTTTTTTTACCTCCCGAATGTCATTGTGCCACTGTTGACCTCATGCTGCTGCTGTGGCTGCTGCCCTGCCCCCAACGTGTCATTGTCCCCCTCTGTGGGTATTCCCGTTTTTGCCACTCCCGAATGTCATTGGCCCCTGTTGACCCATTGCTGCGGCTTGGGCTTGCTTGACCCAAACTCTGCCATTGTGCCCCGGGTTTACCTCATGCTGCGCCGCCCGGGACCTCCAATTGCATTGTCCCCTCTTGGCCTATTCGTTTTTTCCACCTAGAATGCATTGTCCCCTGTTGACCTCTGGGCGGGCCCCCCCGCTTTTTCCTTGGGGGTACCCCCACTTGGTCATTGTGCCACTGTCTGACCTCATGTGTGTTGGTGCTGCCGTGACCTCACCTGTGTCATTGGCCCCGTCGAAACCCCATGCTGCTGCGTGGCTGCTGCCGTGACCCCACACTGTGTATTGTCCCCAAACTCTGTGGCCTATCCTTTTTTGCCCCCTCCAAATGCATTTGGGCCCCTGGACCCCCATGCTGCCTTTGGGGTGGTGACCCACACACTGGTCATTGTGATGTCTGACCTCATGCTGTTGCTGGGGTGCTCCGTGACCTACACCTGCATTGTGCCCCCGTTGACCTCATGCTGCTGTTGTGGTGCTGCCGTTTACCCACAACTGTGTCATTTTGTTGCCACCTGTCTTGGGAACCCCCCAAATGCTTTTGGTGGCCCCCCCGGGCTTGCTGCCGTCACCTCCACACGTATCTTGTCCCACTCTGTGGGGCCCATTCCTGTTTTTGCCACCCCCGAATGTCATTGTGCCACTGTCTGACTCTGCTGCTGCTGTGGTGCTGCCCTGACCCACACACGTATCATTGTCCCACTCTGTGGGTTTTTTCTGTTTTTCCCCCTCCCGATGCCATTGTGCCACTGCTGCCCTTTCTGCTGTGGCTGCCGCCGTGCCTACACACTGGTCTTGTGCCCCTTCTGACCCCATGGCTGCTGTGGTGCTTTCCGTGACTACACACTTTTTGGCATTGGGGCCACTGTCGACCTATGCTGCTGCTTGGTGCGCCGTGCCTAGACACTGTGCATTGTGCCACTCTTGACCTCATGCTGCTGTGGGGGCCGCCTCACCTCCAAACTCTGTCAGATGTTGCCACCTGAGCCCCACTTGTTTTTTTCCGCTGTCGCTTGATGATTTTTAGGCTAATTCCCCCTTCGTTTTTTTTTGGGCAGTTTTGCCTCTTTAAATGCCCGGGGTTTTTTTTTGTGAAGCGATTTTAAGAGCGGCGGCAGTCATGTGCGTGTCATACTAAAACCAAAACATTGTTGAAACCAAAACCCAAAGCTCCCTCTGCATTTTTAAAGGGCATGGCACAATCTTCTCCCGCACCCTGCAGGCTTTTGGGGACCTGGAAATAGCGGGTTTTTTTAACGTATTTCGGGGAAAATTAATTGGGAAAACAAATTATTTTTTGCCGAGAAATTGGGTTTAAAAGTGAACAAAAACAAATTTTGGGGAAAAATTTCCCCCAAACTCTAGCCCCACCAGTATAGAAAAACGATTTAAAATGCTAAAAAATAAAACATGCAGAAAAGCACATAGACTTTAGGACTAAAAACGACCTGTAATTTGCACAGGTCTTTTTTTTTCTCGATCGTTTTCTGGCACTTCCGGTTGTAGGAACATGTTGTAAAAACTGCCAGCGCCTGACATCTTTCCGTCAGTTTGCCGTACATCCAATTGTATGGCCGATGGAAAAAAAGCTAAAACTAACCGTGGTTTTTGCGCAAAACATGACAAAAACCACAGTCGTGCATCAGACAAAAAACTTTTGGACGTTTTTTTGCAAAGCTTGTTAATCTAGCTTTTCTGTGTTTAAAAATTTAAAGCTTAATTTTTTCTGGCGGGGGTTTGGCCCCTCTCTTTTGCTTTTTAAAAGGTGAATCACATGTTTGGGGCCCCCCCAAAAGAGTGGGGGGGTAACCGGGCCCCACCAAAAAAATTATGTTTTAATTATAAAACCCCCCTATGGCCTGTTCTTTTTAAAAACAGCCCTTGGGTTGGGGGGAATTTGCCCTTCCCCACAAATTTGGGCCCCCCATCCCTTTTTTGTGATGCTGGGCACTTGCCCTTGTGGGGGAAGGCCCACCCCTGAAAACAAAAATTTCCCCCTGAGGGACCTGGACAAAGGGCGGGGGGGGGCCTTTGGACAGGGTGGCCCCGGAAAAGGGGGGCTGGGGGGGCCTTTAAACAGGGGGCCTGGATGGAGGGCTGAGGGCCTGGACAGGGGGGTCGGGGAAAGGTTTGGATGGGGGTTTCCCGAAAAGGGGGTCGGGGATAAGGGGGTTGGGGGGCCCTAAAACGGGGGCCTAGACAGAGGGATAAGGGGTCTGGATGGGGGAGGTCTGGATATGGAGGCTGTGGGGCCTAGACAGAGGGCCTGGATGGAAGGCTGAGGGGCCTGAATGGGGGTTTTGAAAAAGGGAAAGGGGGTTTTAAGTTAGAGGGGTTAGCGCAGGGAACTGGGGGGCCCTAGACGGGGGGGGAAAGGGGGGCCTATACGGGTGGGACTGGAGGGGAAGCTAAAAGGATGGCCCGAGGGGCGGATGGAGAGTGAGGGGCCGGGATGGGGGCGGGGGGGAACTTTTCAGGGGAAGGGGATGGAGGAATGGGGGCCTATAAAGGTAGTCTCGGGGCTTATACAAGGAGGATGGATGGAGGGTTGAGGGACCAGGGGGGGCCCAGGGGGGGGGGGGGGGGCCCGGAGGGGTGGGCCCAATGGATTGGGGGGGGGGGTGGACTGGGGTTTGAGGGGCTTATACGGGGGTGGAGGGAAAGGCTGGGACCGGGAACAGGGTGGGCCTTACAGGGGGGATGGATGGAGGGCTGAGGGTCCGGGATGGGGGGGCTGGGCAGGAGGGTTGAGGGGCCTGGATTTGGGACTGAGGGGCCTAGACCAGGGGGTCTTGATAAGGAGGCTATGGAGCCTAGAAAGAGGGATGAGGGGTCTGGATGGTGGGTCTGGACAGGGAGATTGGGGGTCTGGACAGGGGGGCTGAGAGACCTATACAATGAGGATGGATGGAGGGCTCAGGGGCCAGGACCCACTACCCCTAGTAGCCCTAGTACTGCCTTTATGGTGGCCCTGGGTTTTCTTTTCCCTTTCACTTTGCTGTAAAAAATACTGGATGTAAAAAAAGTGAAAGGGGCCCTTTTAGGCGGGGAAATAATACTTGTGGGTTTTTTGTTGTAGTTTTTAGTACCATTTTTGAGCTAAAAACAGGAGTGAATACAAAAAGGAAAAAAAAAAAAATAAAAAAAAGAATTTTAATTTTTAATTTTGGGGGTTTGCCAAATGCTTGTGTTTTGGGTTTTAAAAAAACTGCATCGAAACTATTTGTGGTTTCCCAAGCCAAAAAAAATTTCCACAGACTTTTCCTTTTTTGTTTAAAACTAGTCTTTATTGCTGCCCATTTAATTTTTTAAAGAAAAAAATTGCTTTTTTGCACTTAATGCGAAAACTTCTCCCTTTAAACAAAAGTATTTTAATCTTTTTCTTTAAACCTTTGGGCGTCTTCTGGGTTTTTTGGAAAAACCAAATAGAAAATTTTTTTTTTTAGTGGGTCAACATCGGGATTTTATTCGGTTATACTCATTTTTCCCCTCTGCACCCCTCCACTTGGAAGGCCCCAGGACTTTGGAAACCCTCCCCCAAAAACCCGGGGCTCCTTCCGGGGGTGAAACCAGCATATCGCCTAATGGAGAGTTGTGCCCCTTCATCAGCACAATTTGGGACCAGGGGAGAAGATACAACCACATTTTCTTATTACTATTTGTGTGCCAACCTTGTTTTAAAACACGAGGGTGCGGGTCCCCTAAACAGCTTTTTTTTCTCCTGGTTTCAAATTCCCCTAACCCTTTAAATTTTAAAAACCCCCTAATTTTTAAAAATTGTTTCCCAAAAGAGACAACCCAGTCCCTTGTTTTTTTTCATCATCCAAAATTTAATTTAAAAAAATATTTTCTAAAAACCTAACCCCCTTTGGGGGTGGTTTTTCGTTTTTATCTCAAGGTTTTATTGGGACTTATTAAAAAAAATGCTCCCACCATGGACTTCGATGGCTCACCTATAGGTATTGATCCCACCGAAAGTTATGGAGTAGATTGGAGAGCTTGGTTTGCGCTTGCCATGGCTCTCCCTTTTTGTTGTATGGGAAATTGCGGGGTACGTCGAGCCCATGTTTAAATCTGCTTTGGGTCCCCCCTACAAAGAATTTGAGGCTGGCCAGGCATAAAACCCCTCTCAAATCTTCTCCAAAAAAATTTTTGGTCTTAATTTTCCCATCCCGCTTTATGGTATTTCTAGGATATGCCCCCAAAGTCATGGTTTAGAAAAAACCCTTTTTGGATCAAAAAACCCCAAACCCAAAGAAATTTTACCTTTTTAAAATGGAAAGGGATGTTTTGCCACACATTTTTTTAAGGGAAAAACTTAAATAAATTTACATAGAAATACCAATTTAAAAGTCTTACTGAAATTACAGCAGGGAATTTAAAAAAAATATGTCATCCAAATTTCCCCCTTTTAAACCCAAAACCCGATGGTGTACAATTTTTCTGCATAAAAGACATTCCAAAAAAAGGGCATCCTAATTTTTAAATAGGGAAGGAAATACCGATATTCCAGCCAAAGTTCAACCCTTGCTGAAAGAATGTGTACAAAAGCCTTTCCCTTTTTTATTGGGGTGGGGAAAAATGTTAATTTATACCTATTGTGAATAGCTACATACAGTGGTGCTTGTTGGGTTGGGAAACCCCTTTAGCATTTCTAAATTTTTTGCAGAATTTGACACAAAGAGTTTTTGAAAAAAGTCCTTAAAAATAGAAAAAGGGAAACCCAAAAAAACAAATGATTCCAAAAAATTTTTTGGGCTAGATCCCTTTATTTATTGAGGGGAAATTTATCCCAAATTTCCCCTATGTCCCCGGAGGCAAAAGTATGGGGAACCTCAAATTTTTGGGGCAAAAACTGAATTTAAAATTTCCCGTTAAAATTTATGACTTTTTCCTGCACGTACACATGGAGTAATCTGAGCTCATTCCTCCATACAAAACAACTGCAAATTTGGTATGTTGATGGTAAAGCTCAGAACCTTAACTTCTATTCCAAAATTTAAATTTTATTCTTTTTTTTAACCATTATTTGTTAGAACAACAAGAGCACTTAGGGTTATTGTCTTGCTGCATGACCCAAATAGCTCATGGACAGATGTCCCAATTTTTTTCTCTAGAACTTTCTGCTATATTTTGAAATTTATTGTTCTATTATTATTTATGGCAAGCCTTCTTGGCCCCAGATGCAACAAAACAGCCCCAAAGAATGATGCTAGTATCACCATAACAGATGGTATGAGGTTTTATGTTGAAATGCAGTGTTTTTCATTCTCTAAATATAATGCTTCTCATTTAAACCAAAAAGCTGTTTTTTGGTATTATCAGTCCATAAAACATTTCTCCAACAGCCTTCTGGCTTGTCCAGGTAACTGTAGGAAACTGCAGATGGGAAGCAATGTTCTTTGATGGAAAGAGCAGTGGCTTTCTTCTTATAGCGCTGCAATGTACATAACTGTTGTTCAGTGTCCCCATTATGGTGGATTCATGAACACTGATACTAGCAAACATGATAAAGATCTTCAGTTGGTTAGAGGTTTCCTTAGGTTCCTTTGTGATGTTGTGAAGAATTATACGCTTTGCTCTTAGTGAGATCTTTGTTGGTCAACTACCCTTGGGGAGGGTAATAATGGTCTTGAATTTCCTCCATTTACACATAATCTGCCTGACTGGGGATTGATGGAGTCCAAACATTTTAGAGATGACTCTGTAATATTTTCTACTGATGAACATTAACAACTCTTCTTCTGAGTTTCTCAGGAACCTCAGTTGTTCCACAAACATGTGTAGTGAAGATCAGACTTTAATACCCAGTCACACCTTATTGTCCCATTTATTAAAAACACCTGACTCTAATTTCATCTTTAAACTATCTGCTAATCCTTAAGGTTCACAGTTTTTGCCACAATAAATAAATGGTCAAGTGTAATATTTTTGACTCATTTGTTTGATTTGGTTCTTTCTATCAACTTTTATCACTTGAGCAAAAAAGTCTGATGTAGTTTTAGGCAAAATGTATTTAGAAATGTAAAAAATTCTGAAGGCTTCACAAACTTTCAAGCACCATTGGAAAAGTAAGCACAATGCCATGCAATCTCTATAAAACATTGTTAGTTGTATGGTTTGTACTGAAGAGTTCAGTGACTTTAAGTATTGTACAGTCAACTGTAAGTGCACTTAAGAGTAACAGGAGTTAATTAAAAAAGCACTAAATTTCCTACGATTGCTTGCTATGGGCAACAAAGACAGTCTTAGACCTAGACCTAATGAAGGGCAACAATAATACTACAGTCTTTTTCCTTTATTTTCTTTCATTTACTTTTCTTTACCATAACTATTCTTTTTACTACTGTTTATTATACATTCTTTTATATTTCTTTTCTTTATTTTCCCATTGTTGTTTTCTCTATCTTTGTTTATACTCATTTTACTTTTTACTTTATTCTGTCTTTTCCTCCATAACATTTTGTTCTCTTTTACCCATATTCACTTCCACTTCCTTAGGAAACTGCAGACGGGAAGCAATGTTCTTTTTTGTCTGAAGGAAAGCTCACCATTAAATATACTCAGTTAGCCTCTACAAGGTATCGCCTGATTTCTTCACTCTTCTTCCACTTCCTTACACACACATCCATTCTGCCCATTCTATATATCTTTCTGACATTCACATTTATATCTCTTAGATTCCCTGAGTGTTCCAACTTTATACCTCTGTTTTCTATGACTATACTGGTCCTGTGGTTACTGTTAATCTATTATTCTCTAGTACTTCGCTTGCTGCTGACGTACTTCTGTTCATGTGGTCTGCATTGGTGATGCGTACTTCCAATTTTCCAGGAGATGCGTTCTACCTCCTTAACCAAGCTCTTTGGTGTGCATGCGTCAGGTTGACAATGCGTTCCAAAGACCGGAAGACTAAGGGTGCTTCCTTTCACACGCGCTGCAGTCTTATATCGCACATCAGATCTCATCGACAGCTATTCCACCAGCACTCATTCTGGCTACCCAGGTTATACAGTCTCTGACTCTATGATATACTCTCTGTTACTCTCTAGATCATCAGTAGTCCCCTCCATTCTCCTCTTTATCCGATCTCCTCTGCCTATTATACCTACTTTATTCTACTTACCCTATATCTGTACTTACTCCCCTATCACTTTTCCCTATGATTTTCTTTTCACTTGCCTTTTTCTCACTTATCCTACCGGTCTTGTCATTTCCATTTAAGGCCACACTATGTCCTCTTATGTTTCTCCATGTTCCCCCAGCTAGCCTTATTTACTTATGTTCTATTTTCATTTTTCTACTTGTATTTCTCCTGTCTGGTATGTGTTAGCACTGTTTATTTCCTTCCTCTCACTACTGCTCACCCTCCCTTGTTTAGTTATTCTTATTTTTATATTTGCTTCTGTTTTTATATCCCCCTCTCTCAAATTTTATCTCTTAGTTTTCCTTTTTTCTGCTTTTTTTCTCCTTTTTTCCTCCCTTTTTTCTCCTTTTCTCTCTTACTTTTCTCTTTCCTTGTATGCTCCTTTTCCTTTTCTCTCTTTGGTTCCTCTTTGCTTTGGACTTATCTTTTTTGTTCTGTATATATTCCTATTCTTTTTTTATTTGATTCTTTTCTGTTTTGTTTTATTTATATTTCTCTGGTTTTTATATCTCTATGCTTATGTCACTTGATGGACATTTCTTAATTATGAATGTTTTCTTTCCAGATGTTTGACTGAGGAAGGTTCATCTGAGCCGAAAACATTCTCTTATCTGGTTACTTAAAATGCATTGTTCTTTCTAATATTCCCAAATTTATGTTATGCTGGAGAAATGTCTATGAAATCCATCACACCTGTTTAATAAATCATCACCTCTAAAGCATTTGAATGGTGTGTTGTGAATTACTCGTATTGGAATATTCAGGATTTTGGATCATTTCACGAGCACTAGGAAATTACTTACTCAACCAAGGAGTGTGACATCCATCATTCTCTTTAGAAAGAAATACTTAGACCACAGTTTGGAGATCATAACTACTCAGTTCAAGCACCTTACTTTCTTATTAGATGGGTTAGGACTAGTGTTGAGCGATTACGTTGACCATCGACATCGGTCGAGGGTCGACCATCATCGACAAGATAGTCGATAGTGAGTGGTCGATTATGAGCGATGACCATTAAAGTCTATGGGAGAGCAACAACACCTTCATTCTTACACCCAAACAGGGCTGGAGAAGCTGGAATTAACATCCACAACAGTCAAATAGATACATGCTACATCTTAGGCAACACACTTAGGTTATAAAATCCACAGAAAAAAAAATCACACACAATTCATTATCCCTGTCTTGTACCACAGCATGACCCTTAAACCTGCATCACCCACAAATTAAAAAGTGCCAGAAGGCAGTATGATTTGAACCATTATCTTACTTGAACTGGACATTGAATATCCCTGTCCTGGAACACAGCATGAGCCCCAAACCTGCATGACCCCCAGATTTAAAAGTGCCGGAAAAAGGAGTCTTTCAACCACCATTTTAGTTGAACTGGACATTGACTATACATGTCCTGGGCCACAGCATGAGCCCCAAACCTGCATGACCCCCAGATTCAAAAGTGCCGGGAAAAGGAGTCTTTCAACCACCATTTTAGTTGAACTGGACATTGACTATACCTGTCCTGGACCGCAGTATGACCATTAAACCTGTCTGACGCACAGATGAAAAAGTGCCGGAAATATGAGTCTTTCAACCACCATTTTATTTTCACTGGACATATACTGTCCCTGTCCTGGGTAGCGCTTGCCCCTCCGTATGAGTGCGGACCAATTGAGCTTCACTTGGAAATACTGGTGGTTAACGCTCCTGTTCCACCCAGGTGCCCTTTTTCTTGGCATTCTTTTTCTTATTTTACTCAACGTGCTGTGGGAAATTGTCTCTGTACTTTGTTCTCTGTCCGTGCTCCATACTCCATGTCCTCTGAATAACCTACATCTGGTCAAGTTTTCCTGTACCTCCCTTGTACAATTCAGAGGAATTTTTTTTACCAGCTATTTTTACATGCAAGTTTAGTAGTTTAATTCTATAAAACACATTTTTAAAATAGGATGGAATCCCACCATGTCTTTGTTTCTCTTTTTTTAATTGTATTAAATGGGTTGTCTCAATACAGGGATTGATAGCTATGTTAAAGATCTTGCAAAACAAGTCATTTTGCAATATGTGTCCATTAACAGTGTCCTACCTATTCCTGTTTCTGACAGCACCATCACCCTTGAGCCACTCTTGACAATTGTGAAGAACAAATGTCTGTTAGAAACATTTTTTTATAATAGGACCTGTAGTATAGCTGCATTTCAAAGCAAAATGCCCCCAAAAATTCAAAGCATGACCCTTGAGCCACTTTGGACAATATAATAGGACCTGTAGTATAGCTGCATTTCAAAGCAAAATGCCCCCAAAAATTCAAAGCATGACCCTTGAGCCACTTTGGACAATTGTGAAGAACAAATGTCTGTTAGAAACATTTTTTTATAATAGGACCTGTAGTATAGCTGCATTTCAAAGCAAAATTCACCAAAAAATTCAAAGCATGACCCTTGACCCATTTTGGACAATTGTGAAGAACAAATGTCTGTTTAGAAAACATTTTTTTTATAATGGGACCTGTAGTATTGCTGCATTTCAAAGCAGCATGACCCAAAAAATTAAAAAATGACTTCTCACCACTGTTAAAAATTGTGAGGAGAAATGCCACTTAGAAGCCACATTTCTGTTCCAAAGGACCATAATTATAGCGTATCTCACAGCAACATGACCTCAAAACCATTGACAATGCAAAAAACTCTAAAGATAAAGTGAGAAAATGGAATACGGTGTTGTCATGAAGCCTTGCTGTCTTTTACAGTCTCCTCACAGCAAAACCAGCAAAATGAACTGTTGGGAAAAGAGAATAAAATGCAGTAAGAAATGATCTTTTTTAAAAAAAAAATTTTCAAGAGGACCTTTTCTGTTGAAGAGGAATGTGAAGTAGACCGGCAACTAATCGAGACCTCGAAATTGGGGCCACAACATCAGAGATCCATGCCTGATTCATCTTGATTGAAAGTCAAACGATCCACATTATCTGTGGAAACCCGGGATGCTTTGTCTGTAATGACTCCTCCAGCTGTGCTAAAGGGTCCGCTCAGATATGACGCTGGCTGCTGGGCAGACAACACCTCTATGGCGTGGCGAGCGAGCTCGGCCATTCGTCCATTTTGGATACCCAGAAGTCTATTGGGTCCGGAACACATCCAAAAACATCGGTGTTGAGACACAGATAGTCGTGCACCATGATCTTAAGCTGGTCTCTGTGTGTTGGATGTGTGCCCTGAAATGCATGCGTGGTGAGGTGGTAAGTAAAGATTGCCGAGGTCACCCATTAGGCTTCTGCCACCTTGCCTGCTGCTGCTGCTTCCGCTACGGCTATTTTGCAACTACTGCTGTCACGTCGCGATGTGTTCCACTGTGACATTGGGGGAACGTGAAGCAGACGCAACAGATATCCCAGTTGAATAAATCCGCAAGTTCTCCTTTTCCTGCATTTTACTCTCTTTTTGGGTGGGTGGAAGGAAAGTGCTTATTTTTGTTTTGAAACCGGGGATCCAGAGGGTGGCCACCCAGTAACTGTTGTTCATTTGATGGCCTTAATGCGAGGATCATGTTGGAGGAAATGGACATCCAAGCACTCATGTGAGAGTTTGGAGCCTTGATTTCCCAAGCCTCGGTCGAGGGGCACTAGAAAACTTATTTTCCTCAACTTCCTCCTCCGCCTCAAAATTCGCGCCAACCCTTTTCCAAGCAGGGACGTCGGTAACGTCGGTGTCTAGGAATACCTCCTCCTCCTCCACTGCCTCCGGCACAGCTTCAACACAGCCCTGACTTCCCCTGAAATGATGCACCCTGAGAGCTGATGCGCCACTTGCACTAGCTCTGGACCCCGAACCACTCCCTAATGAAGACCGATGAAATTGTGAAACTGTCGGGCCTTGTGGATTTGATGGAGAGAAAGGCTCCGTGTCCGCATCTGTGCCGTCCCTTCCTCCGCGCTGGCGGACCTGTTGTTTCAGAGTGTCAAACGATCGTTCCAGAACTAAGATCACCACAATGCTCATGCTGACAAGGGCATCGTCCGCACTGACCATTTTGGGGGCTTCTTCAAAACTGGCAAGGATGGTGCAGAGCTCTTTCACCCCCTCCACTCTCGGTGGCTCAACACCCTGAGGTCCGCACCGCTGCTTGTCAGGCCATGTGTCACTTCGTACAGCGTAACGGCATTGCGCTGCTGCCACAATCGCTAGAGCATGTGGAGGATGGAATTCCAGCATGTTGCCACGTCAACAATGAAAACGGTTGACGGGGAGGCCGAGCTGACGCTGCAACACAGCAGGCGGGACGAAGCAGGGTGCGAACGGCGGAAGTGCAACTTTAGACTTCGAGCCTTCCTCAGCAGGCAGTCCCAGACCCGGATAGCTCTTTAGAAATTTCTGGACGACAAGGTTCATGACATGTGCCAGGCAATGGGATGTGCTCCAGTCTACCGATCTTAAGGGCGGCCAGCAGATTTCGCCCATTATCGCACTCCACCTTGCCTGGCACAAGGTTCATTGCACCCAGCCAGCGCTCGGTCTCGTTGCGGAGAGCCGTCCACACAGCTCCTGACCTGTGTGTGTGACGGTCTCCAAGACAGATTAATTTCAACACGGCTGGTTTCTCTGGCACGTGATGCCACCAGAGGACCTTGGGGAAAGAACCCTGCACCATCCCTGCGTTTTGAAGAGCGTGCGCCGAGCCTGAGAGCCACCGTACACCCCCAGAGACATCCACCCAGCTCACCAGTGAGCTGTCACAGGATATAGCGGCCTTGGCCGTGCTTACTAGTCCATGTGTCGGTGGTCAGATGGACTTTTCCGGCCACAGATGCAGACAACGCGCTTGAAATTTTAGATGACAAGTGGCTGGCCAGGGCAGGGACGGCTTTTCTGGCAAAGAAATGCCTGCTCGGCATCTGGTATTGGGGGCAGGCAAGAGACATGACGTGGCGGAACCCATCTGTGTCCACCAGACGGAAAGGCAACATTTCCAAGGCCACAAGCCTGGCAATGCCGACATCCAGGCTTTTGGCCTTGGGATGGTTTGGGTTAAAGTGTTTCTTCTGCTCCCAAACCTGTAAGACAGAAGGCTGGCTGCTAGACTGGCCGCTGTACGGCGTGCAGGTCGTCAAACTGGCGGAAGGAGAAAGGGTAGGGTGGGTCTCTGCTGGTGCTGGTGGCATTCGGGCGACGGTGGAGGCAGAAGCGGAGGCTGATCCCTGATCATGACTCTGAGAGACATGGGCAGCTGAGTAACGCTTGGTGGTGGCGGAGGAGGAGGAGGCGGAGACAGAGGGTGCGACAGTGGTTGGAGGCCCGGCGTCAGTCGGCCAAGTGTTGCATCCATTTCAACTCATGCATTCGCTGCATGTGACTAGACATGTTGGTGGTGGTTAACCACCTAAGGTTCTTGCCTCTACTTATGCGTTTACGGCATAGGCGGCATATGACATCGCTGGGTGAATCAGAGGCTTGGTCAAAGAATGCCCAGGCTTGAGAGGTCCTGGACCTTTTTGACGGCGATAAGCGAGGAGCGGGGTTTGCGCTGACCGTGGCTGGCGGAATCATATCAGCGGACTTCTGCGACCGCCCTCTCCCTTTTTGAGGCGGAACCCGTACTGACACTACCCCATCGTCTTCCTCCTCGTCCAGTGATGAAGCGCTCGCAAGCAAATTCTGCTGAAAAGACCACGTTGGATCCGCAATGTCATCATCATCAACACAGGTGACTTGGTCGTCCTGACATTCTGCATCCAGGAGCTGTGGGCTACAAGCAAGAGGGACTGCAAGGCGTTGCCGACCGCCCAGGATTTTTGCCGATTGACCGGCTTCCTTCTCCTCCTCTGAAGGCATCAGTAACTGGGCATCAGAGCAGAGAAAAACATCCTCTTTGGCCTCTTGATCTTTTAACATGCCTTCTGACCCCAACCGCATTTTGTCATCAAAAAGGTCTTCAGAAAATGGATTATCCACAGTGGTGGGTACACGAGTTGACATTTGGGCTGCTTCATGTTGGACGGATGCTGATGATGCTGTTGACGACATTTGTGGCCGTGACTGGGAGGACGAGGAGGTAAGACTGCTGGATGCAGGTTGCATTAACCACTGAAGGACAGATTGGCGACGCTGTTCGTTACTGAGATTCACAGGGCCCTGACCCAGCGATGACAGGCCTGACGGTCCTGCAACTGACGATCCGCTGGCATGCGTGTTGTCGCCAGCACTGGAAGGAGCACCTTCTCTCGTACCTCTACCTCCATGTCCTACCCCCCTCTTTGCCCGCTTACCACCTGAATTTCGCTCCATGTTCAGAAATATAAAAATTTGAGAAGATATGGAAGAGTTTTGGAAAGTCTCTTATTAAAAGACGGCAAATCACAGCTATTCTCAAATCCCTCAAATCAAAACAAAATTGCTGGATTCAAATATAAACTGCAAAGTAGATCTATCAACAAAGCTGGCCTGCGCCAAAGTGAAAAAACACGTATCTGAAATGTATTCGGATAATACAAGGTATTTTCGTCACCTATCAATTCACCTGTGGTGACTACAAAATTGCTGGATTCAAATTTAACTGCAAAGTAGATCTATCAACAAAGCTGGCCTGCGCCAAAGTGAAAAAACACGTATCTGTAATGTATTCGGATAATACAAGGTATTTTTGGCACCTATCAATTCACCTGTGGTGAGTGGTGACTACAAAATTGCTGTATTCAAATTTAAGTGCAAGCTGCCTCAATGAACAAAGCTGTAGTGCGCCAAAGTCAAAAAACACGTATCTGTTATGTATTCGTATAATACAGATATTTTTGGCACCTTTCAATTCACCTGTGGTGACTAAAAATTGCTGGATTCAGATTTAAGTGCAAGCTGCCTAAATGAACAAAGCTGTAGTGCGCCAAAGTCAAAAAACACGTATCTGTTATGTATTCATATAATACAAGATATTTTTGGCACCTTTCAATTCACCTGTGGTGACTATAAAATTGCTGGATTCAAATTTAAGTGCAAGCTGCCTCAATGAACAAAGCTGTAGTGCGCCAAAGTCAAAAAACACGTATCTGTTATGTATTCGTATAATACAAGATATTTTTGGCACCTTTCAATTCACCTGTGGTGACTATAAAATTGCTGGATTCAGATTTAAGTGCAAGCTGCCTCAATGAACAAAGCTGTAGTGCGCCAAAGTCAAAAAACACGCATCTGTTATGTATTCATATAATACAAGATATTTTTGGCACCTTTCAATTCACCTGTGGTGACTATAAGATTGCTGGATTCAAATTTAAGTGCAAGGTGGATATATCAACAAAGGTGGAATGGCAAAATTGAAAATGAACACCTATCTGAAATGTATACTGATAATAAAAGTGGAGTTTTGCACCTAACAAAGACCTGCAGTTACTAGAAAAGATGTGTATCCTATAAGTTCAGGCTGCCCAATATCCAGGAAATATTTCAATAGAAAACTGTTAATAATAAAGCTATTGCAGTGCAATGTCTACACTAAGTCTTGGTGAACTTTATCCAGTATTCTTTATAGAGCTTGTCTGTGTTCGCCCGCGGGGGCCCCCCCTCCGCTCCCCCCTGTGACTTTACAGCGGTAGATGCTCCTTTAAAATTCTCTAGCTAACTACATAAAATCTTCCAATTTCTAATCTAACTAAATTGTAAGGATCACAGCTAGTAGTAGAGGTTTCTCTGTGAAGAAATAGAATAATTTCGCTGAGCTGTTTGGACACAAGCAGAGCGCACGTCCTTCTGCTCTGAGATGCTGAGAGACACTGAGGCTGAACAGGAAACGCTGTTCAATGTAAAACGAGGTCATGTGATTTTTCCAGCCAATCGCAACCATACACATCCCAGTCATGACGTCGCACACACATCTCACCCTGCTCTATTCTGTAAGCTGATTTGCTGGCCGCCAAAATGACAGGAAGGTCCAAAATGGCGCGATCTTAATAGATGATGCACAGATTTTAACCTAAATTATCGCATGATCTAAAAATTTCGATCAACATAAAAACTGTGCCGATTTCAACTTTGTCGATAATAATCGCTCAACACTAGTTAGGACCACAAGATACAGGGCAATTGAAGTCCCATTGGCTGCTGCACTTGTCACAATGCACTCTATCTTATTTGGCTAAAATATTATTGAGTTGCACTAATCAAGATCAAAATGAATGAGAGCAACATATAAAAATTCTATTCTTTTCACAATATGAAAAAGGTGGACTTTGGAGGTGGTTTTGAGATACAAGTGGCAAAAGTATGCAGATGGCATGGACATTCAAATAGATGAATAACGGGAGCAAAGAAAAGATCTCAGTCATACATGACCCAAAGACAGTAGGCATGCTGTCTATGAATTATGTAATCAAAATATAATTCCACAGCAAACTACAAGGATTTTTGCTTTTAAGTTCAATATTTATAGTGAATACAATTAGTTACAATAAAAAGATTTCCATAGTAGTTACAATAGAAAATGTGATCTTCAGTACATGTTTCGTTTGATATAGCAACCTTTTTCAATAGATCACATGGTATATGGTCTGCCATTGCGACCTCTTTGCTAGCAATATGCAGCATTTCTCCTATCCTAGGCTTCCTTATTGGCAGTCTAGCAGCGCAACTTTGGACCTTTCCCATGCTTCTTTTTTGGTCCACATCAGTTTCCATACTTGGATTCATAGGGCGACATGTATGAAGATCGGCGCGTCGGAGCGCCCGTTTTCACGGGATTTTTAGTGAAAGTTGCGCCTCATTTATGTCGGCGCTCGAGGTGCGCTCCTACATGCGATGTAAAGTTCCCTGTGCCTCACCAGTGTGTGAGGCGCAGTGCGGGACTTAGGCGCAGAAGGACTGCGCCTAACATCTCGTACGAATCGAGACAGGCTGGAAATGCATGAAAAAGCATGAGGCATGCTAGTGAATAGGAGAAATAGTTTTCTTTCCAATTAATGAATGAATAAAGATAAATATCAACGTGGTATAAAATCTATTTCAATGTATGTTAAAATTTTATGTATTAAAATGAAAGCAAATATATATAAGATCTACAAAGAAAGAAATATCACCTCGAAAAGGTCTTAAAAAAAGGGAGAGAATGCCAATAATTTAACATCAAATAAGCCAATGCAGATGTTGGCCGATTGTTTTTATTGGTTTTTTTTTTGTTTTTTTAAATGTATTTGTTCTTCTTTTACCTTGTATTCTATTTAGTATCTACAGCAAGAGCCAGCACAGCACCGATGTTGCTGGGACCTGTGGTTCTCCAAGCAGGATTTCTATGTTCCCTGGGCTTTGTTCTAGATGTATTTACATTCGTATTTACGTCCGTAAAAACATCACCAAATGTGCCTAAAATAATGAACTATTAGCTTACAATGGATTCCTATGGAAATCCGGATGTAATTTCGGACGTAAATACGGATGTAAGTACATCTAGAACGAAGCCCAGGGAACATATAAATCCTGCTTGGAGGACTACAGGTCCCAGCAACACCGGTGCTGTGCTGGATCTTGCTGTAGATATTAAATAGAATATAAGGTAAAAGAAGAACAAATACATTTTTTTTTAAAAAACACAAAAAACAATAAAAACATCTGGCCAACATCTGCATTGGCTTATTTGATGTTAAATTAGTATAATTTTCACAGACTTTGGAATACATTTTGTAGTGGACATTGTTTTCTTTGAAGCTAATATATATATATTGTCATTAATGTTATTGTAAAAAATGTATTAATACATTGATTTAATTGTTACAGCACTTGGATATGTCTGTTTATTAAGTATTTCATTTCAATGACAAATCCATTTTATTCTTTATACTGTGTAATGTATTTCCGACGTGAAATCCGTTCCGGAATTACATTGCAAATACGTGCCACACTTTGTGACACGTATTTGCAATGTATTTCCGGAACGGATTTCGCGTCGGAGATACAGTGCCCATAGTAAATAATGGGGAGTGTATTTCAGATGCGAAATCCGTCCTGAATTACATTGCAAATACGTGTCACAAAGTGTGGCATTCCTCGACTTGTGACTCGGTTACTCTTCTCTAATAAAATATATTCATTTTTCCTATCATATATAAAACTAATTTACACAAAAAAAAAATCCAGCAATAAGTGTGCGTCCAACAAATCAGTAATAAGATCACCATGTTTTTTTATTTGATAATATTATATGTATTATTTTGTGCTATAGTTTAAACTTTGCTTTTTGTTCCTCTGCTCTGTACTGGCGCTTGCATACCTGTTTCCTAGGGTGTGGGACCGCCAGGTCTTTGAAATTTAAAGGGCCAGCGCATGGCTAATTGGAAGAGTATTCGCACTGACCCTATATCCTGTGACCTCTTTTGCCACTTCCTGACAATTTTTGGTGTATCTTAGTTGGTGTTAGAGAGTGAGAGTTATACCGTGTACCAGACCTTTCTGCCTGTCCCCGACTATGGGAGACATGTATGATCGGGAGTTGCGCCTGTTTTCTGGCGAAAACTGTCGGACGCAGGGATGCGATGTTAGGCGCAACCTTCGCCACTTTCGGCTGCGCCTAACATGAAGGGCCGTGCAATGGGCGCGGTGTGGGCGTTCTGGGGCAGGATGCGGCACTTCCAAATACTCTGAGGCATGCATGAATGCCGGTCAGCAAAGTGGGGCGCATTGCAGCTCCGACTGGCAGACCTAGTTGATTCTGGTCTAAATGAGCCGGCGGAGGCAAAGTGAAGCGAGAACGTAATGGAATGGGGGAAAATGTGCTCTAGGTCGACTGTTACAACAGTACACCAATAAAAAAAAAGAGTTGTCTCGAAAATTATTTCATTAATAAAAATGATCAAAGTTGTCTAAAAACGATTAAATGTATTGAAAAAGTGGATCATTTAAAATTAGAGGAAAATTATATAAGATCGTAAAAGAAATATATCTCAGCTCTCAGCTCCGTGAGACATGGAGTATGATTCCAAAAATCGTTTTTATTAGGTGTAAAACATTATCGGAAAAAGAGCTTGAATCAAATCAATAAAAACGCGTTAGTCGCCGTCACCGGCGCAACATCAGGAATTAGGATATAGAAAATTGCCGGGAAATACAGTAATTCAAATTCTATAAGCGTTTCTCATTGGTCGGAATAAACCAGCTAATGAGAATAGGAGCGACAGTGACCCATTATAACTAGAGATGGGCGAATTTCTCAAAAATTCGATTCAGTCACTACGCCGAATTTTCCAACAAAAATAAATTCGGTCCGAATTACTTCGGCACGAATCGCGTTAAAAAGCAGCTTTTTCCAGGCTGCACAGAGCCTGCAGGTGCTGTAGAACGTTGTGCCATGCTTAAATATCAGAGGGAGTTGGGTTTTATCTTCATACAATGTTGTGTTTTAGTATGACACGCAGATGACTGCTGCCGCTCTTAGAATCGCTTCACTATAAAAGAGGGCAAAACTGACCAAAAAACTCAAGCGGGAATGAGGCCTGATAAAGTCATCTCAGTACACATACAATTAGACCAATAATGACTTTTCTCGCTGGTCTGCTAGTGAGGGGTTCCAAATACGGGGTTCTCCAAGCCCCTACAATCTGTACTTTATGAAGCAATATTGGACCCAAATAAATTTCAAAACTTTAATAAAGCACGTTTTAAATATAAAACATCCAACTTTAGGCATTCGGCCGTGATATACAGCATGACCATGTATGGACTGATTGGATATAGCATGTACTCAGCGTTTAGTTGCGACCTCCCGTCGTTCAGGTAAGTCCAGACATAAGTCCGTTCATCGATCTAGGAGACGCCAGGACCCAGAGCGAGATGGGCAAAGTTGGCAGCTTTCGCACGCTCGGATGTGCTACGTTTCGGGGTAAAAAACTCCTCCCCCTTCCTCAGGCAAAGAGCGTCACAGTTTACAGCGTTCCTTAAGTAGGTAAGGAGACATTAAACCCCTTAATTCTCATACAAAAATAAAAACAAAAAAGATAAAATCATTACCCTAACAAAGCTACAGGCTTAACAGAGGAGGGTTTTCTTGTATTAATGTGTACATTAGTGAATCGCTCAACCTAGAGAAATACGCGTAAGTTTTAGACATCATTGAGGCCCCTTTGGGACAGGAAACTAAAAAGCTGTGATCCAGAAGGGTTTTACACTTTAGCAACTTAGTACAAAGTATGCATTGTCATTACATGTAACTTTTTCTAAGACACACCAGCGCAATTCACATAAAATCGGCC
>JAODAL010006881.1:0-129782 GCA_025379985.1 Phyllomedusa bahiana | reverse complement strand
TTTCTTTTACAGCAGTCATAGTCTGATATTAGTAGCATGTTAACTTTACTCAGCAGGTTGATACGATTACAGTGATAGCAAATTTATTTATTTTTTTTCATTTTACTTCCTTAACACAACAAATACACATTTAAATAAAAAAGAAAAGTTTTTGCATCGGCATTGTCTGAGAGTCATTATTTTTTATTTTTATTTTTCTGTGTATGGAGCTGTTTATGGGCTTGTTTTTTGGTGGGTTGAATTGAATTGAGTTTTTATCGGTATCATTTTTTGGGGGACATTACTTTTTTATTTCCTTTTAATCTATTTTTTGAGAGTCAGGATGAAGAAAGTACAGCATTTCTGGTAGTGTTTATTTTTTATAGCGATCACCATGCAGATTTAGTGACAGGTTAGTTTTACTCTGTTGGTTATGATTATGGCAATACCCAACTTATATAGTTTTTTTTAATGTTGTAGAATTTTTTTAAAGTGTTTTTATTGCATATACTCAATATTTATGCATCTCAATCTTCTAAAAGCCATAGTTTTTTTATTTTGTCACACACAGAGTTGTGTTTTTTGTTGGGTAAACTAATTAGTTCATTGGTACCATTGTATGATTTTTGATCCATTTTTATTCCATTTTATGTGGGAATGAACAAAAATTGCTATTCTGCCATTTTTATTTTTTTTACAGTGTGCAGGTTAAATAACATGACAGATTTATAAGCTGGATTCTTGTACATTTGTCAATACCAAATATTTCTGCATTTTTGTTTTTGATCTTTTTGGGGGCAATTGGAATTTGTAATGGGAAAAGGGTGGTGTGCGTGTTTTTACTTTTATTTGTGTTTATGTTTTACACTTGTCCCCATAGAGGACTTGACTTCAGCGATCTGTAGAGCGCTGTTACAATACATGACAGTACATGTCTGTACTGTTAGGTTAGTATTGTAACTGTCATCACCATGGTCACCATCAGTCACCATACTGGTGATGTCACAGACAACCCCGAAGCCTTTTTCAGGCTTCTGGGCTGTCAGGGAAGCCATCGCATTGGTGATCGCACAGCTTGGGATCCAATGGTGATAGAGGGTTAGTCAGCTGTGAGTGGAACAAACTTGTGAGCCCAAACAATGTCGTTGGATGTTCCTGAATGTCTAAATGCATTAAGGCAGTAGCGATTTTGACATTCAGCAACGTCCACATGTGCTGAGGGATTAAAGCCTTAGAAGGTAGGACCAAAGAAATATGAATTCAAAGGCTGCACTTCTAAAAACCAAACCTCATGATCACATGATCTTCTGAGCTTGACAGACCTGATAGCTGTCTATCAAGACAAACAGGGCTACTAAGCTTCATGTTATCAAACAGCTGATGTAAAACTACAGGAAGGTCACAGAAAACGTAATAAAATTACGGTACATCACAAAACTAGACAACTTTGAAAGAGTTATTAATTACAACATTTTTTTCCACTGGACAATGCCTTTAAGTAATGTAGAATAAATAATAAAGTTTATGTTCATGTTCTGATGCTACTTTATTCTGTTCTTTACCTAATATCATTATCCTGGTTATTTTTACTTGTTCTGTTAAAGAACATAATTTGAATAAAAAAATGAAACCGATCAATTGGATTATTCCTATTATTTTTTTTTTTTTTTTTTTTCTTGATGGTACGTGTCCTAACTGTTATGGATCCGACAGGTGTCAGTAGGAACTAACATGTCAATCGTGGGGTAAAAGGTGTAGATCCACTGTGATGAAGGTGGGTGAAGGTGGTGTAGGAGGAGACCATGCCAGTGGCGGAGTCTAAGGGGCCCCCGGTCTTCACCAGAGCCCTCTGCAAGGCCAGGAACCCTCGCTGCAGCACAGCAGGCTACACAGCAGAAGCGGCAGAACCGCCGCAGCAACAGGGACCCGGCCATTCCCACGGCTCATAATGGGAGAGGAGGCATGGACCGTGACAGTCCCCCCCCCCCCTCTTAAGCCCGCTCCTGCCAGTTCACTGAAAGGAATCCCGCTTAGGACTGGGACCTAAACCTTCTCCATGGGCAATCCCTATATCAACTACATCCTCAGATATAGCCAGTACCGGGAAATAAAAGCTAGAGATAAGGAGTGCGAGGCGGAAACAAATGGGGAACTATAAAGAACGGGGGAATTGGGAAAATATTTAGGGTTGGGAAACACAAGCAAAGGTGGGTACACGGCGCCCTGGCCGCGCAGGGAAAAATGAGCACGACGTGCGGGGTAACAGGAAGCTTTTGTGAATCATGAGCCAGCGGGTACAGGTGTTCTGGGAAAATTACGCGCCAACGGGTATAGCGGATACTGACAATCTTCAGAGAGGAATGGTCCAAATGGACGTCATGACAGAAGACATCATATGTAGACAGAGAAGCTTAAACGTGATAAGTGGTATCATGATTTAGAGGACTTCCAAACAGGCAAAATATATGTTTGGTAAAGAGATCAACCTAATGCTACAAAAATTCCTAGAAGGAATAGAAGGGGTTCACCACCACAAGTTGGATGTACCACGTGTGATTCGGATTCCTGTGATGATTACGCTAAAGTTGAGTTTTTTAGGACACACAACAACGGAAAATGGAGGAGATGCAGACATTGCGGGCGGAAACACCAAAAGCCACAAAAGAAGGAATGGGCCCAATCAATCCAGGGTAGATATGGCACATCCTGTGACCAGGAAAAATCCACGGAAATAAATATAGTGGTAAATATTTCATTGTTTCAGTTGACTGATATGGAAATTAAAATCTTGAATTATGGCCTATCATTCAGCCAAGTTGAACCAATTGATTGGTTCAGTTTGGAGATTGACTTAGAAGCATTTTTCAGGTGTATTAGAATAAAAACGTTCTTTAATGAAGTTAATGAGGTCAAACCCTTAATGGATAAAGAGATGGATTCATGTGAAAGTACAGCAATAAACCAATGACCTGTTTGACATATGACACACAGCATCAGCCTGTCACAGCGTCTCCCAACGCTGCCTGTAAGTCCTCATCAAATAGCATGCAGGCTGAAAAAATCTTCCAAACACTTCAATGTAACTTTTTCTTCAATTTAATAAACTTTAAAACTTGATACACAATATTTCTGATGTACCTTTCTTACAACATTTCATGTATCCATGTGTGTCATAACTAGTGTTGACGATTACGTTGGCTATCGACTTCGGGCGATGCTCGATGTAGAGTCGCGGCCACCCATCGAAAAGGTTTTTCGATAGTGAGCAGTCGTTTATGAGCGATGACCATTTAAAGTACTAATGGGAGAGCAACAACACCTTCTTCTTACACCCTATCAGGGCTGGAGAAGCTGGAATTTAAACAGCCACAACAGTCAAAATGGCATTACTGCTTACATTTAGGCACAACACTTAGCTATAAAAGCCACACAAAAAAAGTAACACACCATTACTTATCCCCCCTGTCTTGTACCACGCTGACCTTAAACTCTGCATAACCAACAAATTTAAATGTGCCAGAAGGCAGTATTAGTTGAAACCCATCATTTTACTTGAAACTGGACATTGAATATCCACGTCCTGGACGCAGCCTTGACCCTAAAAACACTGCATGACCACACTGATTAAAAAGTGCGGCCAGAAAGTAGTCTTTGAACCCACCATTTTAGTTGAGCTGGACATTGACAAACCCTGTTCCTGGACAGCAGCATGACCCTTAAACCTGTCTGACCACAGATTAAAAAGTGCCGGAAAAAGGAGACTTTCAACCACACCCCCCCACCCAATTTTAGTTTGAAAGTGGACATTGACTAGAAAATGTCCTCGACGCAGTTTGACATTTAACTCCGTGTCTGATCCCCAGATGCTAAAAAGTGCCGGAAAAAAGGAGACTTTCAACTCTCCACCATTTTAGTTGAACTGGAACATTGAACAAACCCTGGTCCTGGACCGCAGCATGACCCTTAAACCTGTTGGACAACAGATTAAAAAAGTGCCGGAAAAAGGAGTTTTCAACCACCATTTTAGTTGAACTGGATATTGACTAGACCTGTCCTGGACCGCAGTCATGACCATTAAATCCTGTCTGACCCCCAGAGTAAAAAGTGCGGAAAATGGAGGGGGGTTCTTTTTCAACCACCATTTTAGTTGAAACCTGGACATATACTCTGTACCAGTCCTGGGCCACAGGTCATGTAATCAATCCCTGTTGTCCCCCAGATTAAAAAAGATGGCCGCGATCAATGAGCTCTTTTCGACCACCATATAGATGGTTGAACTGGATCATTGAGCCTATGACCTGTCCTGTGCCACTCGAGCATGACCAAGGGCCTTGAGTCTACAGTGGGGTGCGGTGAGAAGCCCTGGCTAGGCGTCTGTATACTATTAACAGCAGGTTTAAAATGGCCCTGATGACGCAGCAACGAAAACACTGATCGTGCTGAAGCAGTGTGGGAAGCGGAAGTGTGAGAACTCCAGCCATCCTTCTGTACACAGTCAAGCACCTGGGTAGGCTTGCCCCTCCCTATTGAGTGCGCGACACCAATTGAGCTTCTCTTGGAAATACTGGTGGTTAACGCTCACTGTTCTATCCAGGTGCCCTTGTTAGTGGCATCTTTTTCTCATTTTACTCAGTGCCTGGATGGAAATTGTCTCTGTACTTGTTCTCTGTCCGTGCTCCATACTCCATGTCCCTGAATAACCTACATCTGGTCAAGTTTTCCTGTACCTCTCCTTTTTTAATGTACAATCTCAGAGGTAATTTTTTTACCAGCTATTTTGTACATGCAAGTTTTTTTAGTGTAGTTTACATTCAAGAATAAACACATTTTGTAAAATAGGTTGGAATCCCACCATGCCTATCTGTTTCCTGCTTTTTTTGTAATTGTTATTAAATGGGTTGTGCCTCAATACAGGGGATTGATAGCTATGTAAAGATCTTGGCAAAAACACAGTCATTTTTTCTCTCTATATGTGTCCATTAACATGCGGTCTACCCGTATTCTGTTTTCTGACAGCACCATCACCTTGAGCATTTGGACATTTGTGAAGAACAATTGTCTGCTAGGAACAACATTTTTTTTATAATAGGACTGTAGTATAGCTGCATTACAAAGTAAATGCCCCCAAAAATTCAAAGCATGAACCTTGAACTCACTTTGTACAATTGTGAAGATACAAAATGTCTGTAGTAAACATTTTTTTTTATAATAGGACATGTTGTTTTGCTGCAAATTTCAAAGCAGCATGACCAAAATATTATATAAAATTACTTTTTCAGCCACTGTAAAAAAATTGTGAGGGAGGGAATTGCCACTTATGAAGCCACATTTCTGTTCCATAGACATGATTATTGCCGGTATCTCACAGCTACATTGACCCCAATAAATTATAAATATGAACTTCTCAGCCACTATTAAAAATTGTGAGGAGAAATGCCACTTATAAGCCACATTTCTGTTCCAAAGGTCCATAGTTTTGCTGTATCTCACATGCAATCATGACCTCAATAACCATTGACAAATGCGAAAACTTCTTAATGATAATGTGAGTAAATCTGGAATATGGTGTTGTCATAAAACCTTGCATGTCTTTTATCAGTCTCCTCATCAGACAAAACACAGCAAAATGAAACTGTTGGGAAAAAGAGAATAAAAATTTTGTCAGTAAGAAGATGATCATTTTAAAAAATTTTATCAAGGAGGACCCACTTTCTGTTTGAAGAGGAATGTGAAGTAGACCGTGCAACTTAATCGGTGACTCGGCAAATTGGGGCCACACTCCATCATCAGAGATCCATGCTGATTCATCTTGGATGAAATTCACACGATCCACATCATCCGTGGAAATCCGGATGCGTTTGTCTTGTAATTAATCTACAGCTGTGCTGAAGGTCGCTCAGATTGAGCCGGCTGCTGGGCTGGGGACAACACCTCTATAGGTGTGGCGAGAGAGCTCGGGCCATTCGTCCATTTTGGATACCCAGAATCTATTGGGCAGGAACAATAAAAAAACCATTGGTGTTGAGACGCAGTTAGTCGGGGCACCATTGATTTAAGCTGATCTCTGTTGTGTTTGGATGTGTGCCCTGAAGTTGCATGGCGTTGGTGAGGTGGTTAACAAAAGATTGCCAGAGGTCACCATTAGGCTTCTGCCACCTTGCCTGCATGCTGCTGGCCGCTTCGCCCTTAGTTGACACTCTACTGCTGTCACGTCGCGATGTTGTTTCCACCTGTGACATTTGGGAAGTGAGCTAGACGCAACAGATGTCTCCAAGTTGATCATTCAGCAAGGTCTCCATCTTTCTGCATTTTATTTTTTTTTTTTTTTTTTTCTTTTTTCTCTATATTTGGGTGGGTGGAAGGAATGTGCTGAAGTTTTGTTTTGTACCGGGGAGAGTCCAGGAGGCGTGGCCACCCAGTAACTGATTGTTCATTTTGATGGCCTTAATGCGAGGATCATGTTGGAGGAATGGAGAACTCCAAAGCACTCATGTGAGAGATGGAGCCTTGATTCCACAAAGCCTTGGGTCGAGAGCTGGCACTAAGCAATACTGATCTTCCTCATCTTCTCCTCAGGCCTCTCAAAATTCAAGCCAACTCTTTCCAAGGCAGGGGGAACGTCGGTAAGAACATCTGGTGGCTCTAATGGAAACTACCTCCGCCTCCTCCTCCGCTGACCTCTGGCACAGCTTCAACAAGACCTGACTTGCCCTGAGTTGTATGCAACCTGGAGTGATGATGGCCACTTGCACTAGCTCTGGACCCCGATCCACGCTAATGAAGACGATGAAAATTGTGAAACTGTCGGGCCTTGTGGATTTGCGGAGAGAAAGTTTCCGTGTCTGCATCGGTGTCCGTCTTACTTCCTTCTGTCGCCTTCTTTTTTTTTTTGCGGGACATGTTGTTTCAGAGTGTCCAACGATCGTTCCAGAACTAAGATCACCACAATGTCATTTTGAAAAGGGCATTGTCGCATTGACCAATTTTGGTGGCTTCTTCAAAATGCCGCAAAAAACCACGACGAACCATGGCCATACTCAACATGCTAGAAAAAGCGGAGAGTTGAGTCCTAATAACACAGCACAGAGGCAGACACAAACCCCCTTGACTATTAGAGAAAAATGATCACCCATGGTGCAGACTGCATGGGTGGTAACCCATTAATCTCTCCACTAGTGGAACTGAATAGCTGACACCCTTAAATTGACATCTATTCACTAGCATGCAAAAAAGTAAAAAAGCCGCAGTACCATACGTTGGGAAAAAATATCAGATACAAAAATCCCGTAAGCCAGCCGCTCGCACCACCTATCCATGCATGGGGGGGGGGCTGCTGGTATTCTACTTGCATCAGTTCCCAGGTACTGTTGTGGCAAGGAAAAAAAAAAAAACACTATTTTTCACATACTGGACACCGAATATCAAATATGAGGTATTGGTTAACATAATGGCACTATATTGTAAGCCTCCAAGCCCCATCAAGGCTCCTCTTCTATTGGAGGTCCCTTCACTCCTTAAAATCACAAACATACACAGGAAAAATGGCGAAAAAAATACGCAAAAACCAGAGACATGGCCATAACTCACTGCTGAAAAAGCTGAGATGGAGTCAAACACAGCACAGAGGCCCAGGACACAACCCCCATGCGTATTAGAGAAAAATTATACCCAGGTGCAGCTGATGGGTGGTACCCCATTAATCTCTCCACTAGGTGGAATGAACGCTGCACCTTAAATTGCCATCTATTCACATATGCATGCAAAACATAAAAGTAAAGAGAGCCGCAGTACCAATACTCGTTGGAGAAAAACTATACAGATACAAAAATTCCCGTAAGCAGCCGCTCGCACACCTTCCATGCAGGGGGGGGGGGGCGGCTGCTGGTATTTACTTGCATCCAGTTCCCAGTACTGTTGCGGAGAAAAAAAAAAAAACAAAAAACTATTTTCACATACTGGAACAATATCAAATTGAAGGTATTGGTTAACATATTGGCCAATATATTGTCAAGCCTCCAAGCCCCATCACAGGCTCCTCATCTATTGGAGGTCCCTTACACTCCCTTAAAATCACAATTATAACAGAAAAATGGGAAAAAAATTACTCAAAAAAACCAGAGAACATGGCCATACTCACTGGCTAGAAAAAGATGAGATGAGTTCAAATCACAGCACAGAGGCAGGCATCAAATCCCCCATGCTATTAGAGATAAAATTAACCAAGGTGCAGCTGATGGGTGTTAACCCATTAATCTCTCACTTGGTGGAATGAAGCTTGCACCTTTATAATTGACATCCTATCACTAGCATTGCAAATAAAGTAAAAAAGCCGCAGTACCATACATTGGGAAACTATACAGATATAAAAATACCCGTAAGCCAGCCGCGCGCACTCCTTCCATGTAATGGGGGGGGGCGTGCTGATGGTATATTCTACTTGCATCCAAGTTCCCAGTACTGGTTGGGCAAGGTAAACAAAAAAAAAACTATTTTCACATACAGGAACAATATAAATTATGAGGTTATTGGTTAACATAATGGCCACTATATTGTAAGCCTCCAAGCCCCATCAAGGCTCCTAATCTATTGGATGGTCACCTAACACTCCCTTTAAAATAACTAAATACACAGAAAAATGGAAAAGAAAATAATGACTCAAGAAAAAACACAAGCTAGACATGGCCCATACCTCACTTCTAGAAAAGCTGAGATGAGTCTAAACCAACCAGCACTGAGGCAGAACAAACCCTTCTTAGCTAGTAGAGAAAAAATATAACCCAGGTGCAAGTGATGGGTGTGGTAAACCCCCATTAATCTCTCCTCCTAGTGGTATGCCATGTCTCTGGTTTTTTGGAGTATATTTTTTCCAATTTTTTTGTGGTTTTGTGATTTTAAGGAGTGTAGGGACCTCCCAATAGATGAGGAGCCTTGATGGGGCTTTTCGGAGGCTTACAATTTATAGTGGCCATTATGTTAACCAATACCTCATATTTGATTTTGTTCAGTATGTGGACTATTAAGTTTTTTTTTTTTTTTTTCCTCTGCCCAACAGTATGGGAACTGGAGCAAGTAGGATACCAGCAAGCCGCCTCCCCACCCCCCCCACCAATGCATGGGAAGGTGTGCGAGAGCGGCTTGGCTTACGGGTATTTTTGTATCTGTATAGTTTCCCAACGTCTTGGTACTGCGGCTTTGCTTTACTTTTTTTCGCATGCTTATGTGAATAGATGTCCGAATTTTTAAGGTGCAGCTTTCATTCCCCCTAGTGGAGACGATTGATGGGTTCCACCCATAGCTGCACTGGGTTATTTTTCTCTTTTAGCATGGGGGTTTGTGCTGCCTCTGTGCTGTGTTTAGACTCATCTCAGCTTTTTCTAGCAGTGAGTATGCCATGTCTCTGGTTTTTGAGTAATTTTTTTTCCCATTTCTAGGTATTTTGTGATTTTTAAGGGATGTAGGGACCTCTAATAGGATAGGAGCTTGATGGGGCTTCGGAGGCTACATATAGTGGCCCATTTTGTTATACCAATACCTCTATTTGATATTGTTCCCAGTATGTGGCTCTGAAAATAGTTTTTTTTTTTTGTTTTTTTTTCCTCTTGCCCAACATACTGGGAACTGGATGCAAGTAGATTACCAGGCAGCCGACCCCCCCATGCATGGAAGGTGATTCTTGTCTCGCGACGGCTGGCCCATTACGGGTATTTTTGTTAATGTATAGTTCCCAACGTATGGTACTGCGGTTTCTTTTTTTAACTTTTTTGCATGCTATGTGAATAGATGTCAATTTTAAGGTGAGCTTTCATTCCACCTAGTGGCGAGGATTAATGGGTTACCACCATCAGTTGCACTGGGTTTATTTTTATCTATAGCTATGGGGGTTTGTGCTGCTTATGTGCTCGTGTTTAGACTCATCTCAGCTTTTTCTAGCTGTGAGTATGGCCATGTCTCTGTTTTTTTTGAGTAATTTTTTTCCCATTTTTCTGTGTATTTTGTAATTTGTAAGGGAGTGTAGGGACCTCATATAGATGTGGAGCATTGATGGGCTTGGAGGCTTACAATATAGTGGCCATTATGTTAACCCATACCTCATATTTGATATTGTTCCAGTATGATGAATAATAACGTTTTTTTTTTTTTTTCTTTTCCTTGCCCAACAGTACTGGGAAACTGGTTGCAGAAGTAGTTAATACAGCAGACGCCCCCCTCCCCCCCCCCATGCATGGACGAGCTGTGCGAGCGGCTGGTCCTTACGGGTATTTTTGTATATGTATAGTTTCCCAAACGTTTATTAGGTACTGCGGTACGTCTTTTTTTTATTTTTTTTGCATGCTATGTGTAGATTCAATTTAAGGTGCAGCTTTCATTCCACCCTAGTGGAGAGATTAATGGGTTACCCCCCATCAGCTGCACCGGGGGTATTTTTTCTCAAAAGCAGGGGGGTTTTGGCGCCTTGGCGTGTTTAGACTCATCTCCTTTTTCTAGCAGGGGAGTAGGGCCATGCCCCGGGTTTTTTGATAATTTTTTTCCCATTTTTCTTGTACTTCTTAAAAAACGGGCAAGGAGGTGCAACCTTTTACCGCCCCCACTCTCGGTGGCTCAACACCCGATCCCAGTGCTTTTCGGGCCATGTGTCATTTCGAAAGCAAGGGCATTCGCTGTCCCAAATGATGGAGCTGGGGGGTGGAATCCACGTGTTCCCACGTCAAAAAATTAAAGGGGGTTGACGGGGGGCGGCTGACGCTCCCACACACCCAGGGGGGGAAAAGGGGGGGCGAACGGCGGAAGTGCGAACTTAGATTTCGCCCCTTCCTCACGGGGACCCAAACCGGTAGCTCTTTAGAAATTTCTGGACGACAAGGTTATGACATGGAGGCGGGGGATTTTGCCCCAGCCACCGATTTAAGGGGGGCCCAGCAATTTTCGCCCTTATCGAAACACCACTTGCCCCCCAAAGGTTCTTGGCACCAGCCAGCGCTCGTCTCGTTGCGGAGAGCCCCAAACCCCCTGACCTTTTTTGGGGACGGTCCCAAAGAAGATTAATTTAAACACGGCTGGTTTCTTGGGGCAGTGATGCCACCAGAGGCCCTTGGGGGAAAGAGCCCTTCACCATCCCTGCGGTTTTGAAGACGTGCGTAGACCCTGAGAGCCCCCTACCCCTAGGGACCTCCACCCGCCACCCCTGAGCTGCACAGAGTTTAAGCGGCCTTGGCCGTGCTTATAGCCCAAAAGTGTGGGGGTCAGATGGATTTTTCCGGCCACAGTGCAGAAACGTGCTTGAATTATGATACAAGTGGCTGGCCGGGGAGGGGCGGCTTTTCTGGCAAAAAAATGCCTGCCCCGGCATCTGGGTTTTGGGGGAGCAAGGGGTCTGACGGGCTCTGACTGTCCCCCCGACGGAAAAAGGGAACATTTCCAAAAGGCAAAAACCCGGCAATGCCGACATTCAGGCTTTTGGTTTTGGGGGGGTTTGGGTTAAATGTTTCTTTGTCCCAAAAACCCGGAAGAGGAAGGCTGGTGCTAGCTGGCGCCAGTACGGCGTGCAGGGGCAAAGGGGGAAGGAGAAGGGGTAGGAGGGTCTTTGGTGGTGCTGGTGGTACCGGGCGTGGTGGAGGCGAACGGGGGCTGATCCTACGACTTGAAAGACATGGGGAGTCGGGAAAGCTTTTGGTGGGGAGGGGGCGGAGACAGAGGGTGTGACAGTGGTTGGGGTCCCGGCATCGGTCTGGCCTTTTTTTTGGGCCCTGTTCCTCCTTTTTAAAATCATGCATTTTGTCAGTGACTAGACTTTGGTGGGGTAACCCCCTAAGGTTTTGCCTCTACTTATGCGTTTACGGAAAGGCGGCATATGACATCGTGGTGATTCAGAGGTTGGGAAGAAGGGCCCCCGGGTTGAGAGGTCCGGACCTTTTTGACGGGGGAAAACGGGAGCGGGGTTTGCGCTGAAAGTGGCTGGCGGGAAACATTCAGCGGATTTTGCGACCGCCCTTTCCCTTTTTGGGCGGAAACCCGTCGACACACCCCATCTCTTCTCCTCGTCCCCTTGATGAAGCGCTACAAAAAATTCTGCTGAAAAGACCACGTTGCATCCGCAAATGGTTTTCTCCATATCAAACAAGGGGATTCGCGTCCAATTTGCTCCAGGAGTGGGGCTAAACAAGAGGGGGCTTCAAGGGATTGCCGACCCCCCGGGATTTTTGCCCATTTACCGGTTCCTTTTTCCTCCTCTATGGCATCGTAAATGGGCGTCAGAGCAAGAAAATCATCCTCTTTGCCTCTTGATCTTTTAAAATGCCCTGACCCCCAACCGCATTTTGTATCAAAGGGGTCTTCAAAAAATTTGGGGTTACCCCCACATGGGGGTACACGATTGGGCCCTTTTGGGTTTGTTTCTTTTGGGAAACAAATGCGGGTGATGCTGATGCGACATTTTGGCCGTGACTGGGGGGGACGAGGGGGGGTAAGACGCGGATGCGGGTTTGGCATTAACCACTAAAGGGGACGGGTTTGGGGCGCCTGTTTTTTACTAAAGATTAAAGGGGCCCCTTTGACCCAGCGATGACGGGCCGGACGGTCCTGCAACTGTTTTAAACCGCGGGCAGCGTTTTTGCCCGGGCCCACACGGGAAAAGGAGCCCCTTTCCCTCTCGACTTCTCCCTCCATTTTCCCTCCCCCCCTCTTTGCTCGTTTTTCCCCCCTGAATTTCGCTCCATTTCCAGAAATATTAAAAATTTAAAAAAAGGAAGGGAAGGGGTTTTTGGAAAGTCTCTTATTAAAAGACGGCAAAACCCACCCCCTATTCTAAATCCCTCAAATCAAAACAAAATTGCGGATTAAATTTAACTGCAAAGTAGATAAAAGTCAAAAAAAGCTGGCCTGCCCCAAAAGGGTAAAAAAACATTTTATCTGAAATGTATTCGGATAATAAAAAGGTATTTTTGGCAACCTTTAAATTTCCCCTGGGTAAACTACAAAATTTTCTGAATTAAAAATTTAACTGAAAGGGGGGCCCCATCAACAAATCTGGACTGGGAAAAAGTGAAAAAAAACATTATCTGTAATGTTTTCGGAAAAATAAAAGGTATTTTTGGCCCCATAAATTTCCCACCTGGGGGTGACTACAAAATTGTTTGTATTCAAAATAAAACTGCAAATTTAGATCTATCAACAAAGTTGGCCTGCCCAAAGTGAAAAAACACGTTTTTTTGAAAGGTATTCGGAAAAATAAAGGTTTTTTTGGGGCCCCTATCAATTTACCTGGATGAAAAAAAAATTTGCAGTTTCACTTTAAGTCCCAGGTCCCTCAATAACAAAGCTGTAGTGCACCAAAGTAAAAAAACACGATCGAATGTATTCGGTAAAAAAAAGGGTATTTTTTGGCCCCAAATCAATTTCCCTTTTGGGAACCTAAAAAAAAGGGCGGGTTTTTCAAATTTAACTGCAATGTGGCCTATCAACAAATCGGGGACTGGGCAAAAGTGAAAAAAACCCGTATCTGAAATTTGTATTCGGATATTAAATTTTTTGGCACCTTTCCCCCTGTCTGATTTGCAAAAATTTTTAATTTAAGTACTTGGGGGTTTAATAAAACAAAAGGTGGAATGGGAAAAATTTTCAAAAAAAATTGAACACCTATCTAAAATGTATACTGATAATAAAAGGGGATTTTTGGGCCCCAACAAAGAACCTGCATTTACAAAAAGATGTTACCCAAAATTTGGGCTGCCCAAGATCCAGGAAATATTTCAATAGAAAACATTATTAATAAAGCAAATTGCAATGTCTACACTAAGCCCTTGGGTGAACTTTATCCATTTATTCTTTATAGGGCTTTCTATTCGAAATAATACAAGATATTTTTTTCCCCCCCCTTTTCCCAATTTAAACCTGTGGGGGACAATAAAAATTGCTGGATTCAAATTTTAAAGTGTTGGGGGATATATCAAAAAAAAGGGGGAATGGGAAAAATTTGAAAATAAAACCCCAAACGAAAATGTAAAACGAAAATAAAAGTGGAGTTTTGCATCAAACAAAGAGACCTGCATTTTCCCTAGAAAAGAGGTGTTTTCCTAAAATTTCAGGGCCAATATCCGGGAAATTTTTAAATAGAAAACTTTTAATAATAAAGGTATTCCCAAATGTCTACACAAAGTCTTGGTAAAACTTTTTCCAATTCTTTATAGAGCTTGTCTGTGTTCGCCCGAAGGGCCCCCCCTTCCACCCCCCCCCCCCCCCGTACTTTACAGCAGTAGTGCCCCCTTTAAAATTCTCTACCTAACTATAAAAAAATTTTCCAATCTCTAAATCTAACAAAATTGAAAGGGATCACACCCTATAGAAAAAGGTTCTATGTGAAAAAATATAATAATTTGGGCTAGCTTTTTGGGACACAAGCAAAAGCGCACGTCCTTTTTGGCTCTGAGATCTAAAGAGACACTGAGGCTGAACAGGAAACGTTTTTCAAATGTAAAACGAGGTCATGTGTTTTTTCCAGCCAATCGAAAAACCATACACACCCCCAGTAAATGACATCGAAACACAATCTCACCCTGCTCAAATTGGGAAAACTGTTTTGCGGCCGCCAAAATTAAAGGAAGTCCCCAAAAAAGGCCCCCGATTTTAATAGATGATCCATTTTTTAAACCAAAATTTTATCGCATGATCTAAAAAATCTGATCACCAAAAAAAACTGGCCATTTAAACCCTTTGTCAAAATGATAATCGCTAAAACACTACCCTAACTCCAAAGGAGAAACATTTCACATGCAGGGCTATGCAGCATAGAGTAGATGTTAAATCTCACAAGACAAGCGCCATGGAGTGGGAGTGAAATTATGCAGTTGAAAGATTTTGAGTTGGTTACTAAAAGTGACTTCAACCTACCAAGAAACAATCATATAGTTAAAGCCTATTTAGAATGTACAATGAAAAGAATAGCATTTTTTTGAGAAAACCCCCCCTTGTGGTATAAAAAATTTTTTAATTTACCTTTAGGGGAGAAACAACTTATAGTTTTTTAAAATGAAACAAAAAGAAATTACTATTAAACCAGCATACAAGGGGAGAGCAGTCAAAGTTATAGATTCATTGAAATATGCGCAAGAAATCTGGAGACAACTGGGGGATCAACAGGTTTATGAATCTTTGGACAGAGACCCAAAATTTGATATTATGCGTAAAAATACGTGTTGGGGGAGCACTTTGTAAGGGTTTAATGATAAAAAATTGGGGGGAAAATTTTTTTAAAAGTGACCTCGCCATTTGCACCAGTGTATCTTTCTCCCAAAAAGATTTTTAAAAAAAAAATTTTTAAAAAAAAATAAAAGAAAATCGAGAGTATAGGGTAAAATCATTATATTTTATTAATATACTTTAAAATGATTAAAATTTCCCTATGCAGAATAATTATGATTTAATAGACAAAAGAATACAAAAAAAAGAAAACCCCCAAAAAGACAAGAAAAATGGTCAAAATTAATAGAATTTTCAATAAATGGGGTTTATAAGGGAAAATTACTGAAAAACCAAAATGGAATTTAATACAAAAAATTTCATATAACTGGTTTCTAAAAAGGAAATTTATATGTCCCTTTAAAAAAAACCCAAATCCAAAATACATCAATCAAGGGGTACGTCTGGGAAAGCAAATAAAAGCCAAAATGGGCATTAGTAAAAATTCCCAACATAATTAACCATAAAACCTTTTCCAATTTGGGCAATAGATGACCACGCTTGTCGAACCCGACGCGCGTTTTGCGTTACTACGCTTTCTCAAGGGGTATCGATCTTTTAAAAAAAGTCTGCCTTTAAATTTTTTAGTACATACATAATTTTTAAAAAATAAATTAAAAAAATATAATTTATTTTCCCCCAAAACCTCCCATTTTTTTTTGGTTAAGTATATTGTGCTTTAAGAAAGGGGTATCACTATCATAGGAGGCTCAAAAATTATTATTTCGTGGTTGCAAAGATTCATAAAAACCTGGTTGATCCTCCTCGTTGACCGATTGTATCTGGTAGGGGATCTATATTCAGTACAATTTCCCTTTTTTTAGGATAGAGAATTGAGGAAGTTTGTTATGACTTCTCCCACCTTTGTCAGAGATACATCTGATTTTTTTGGCAAAATATAATCTTTAATCTTACCTGAACATTACTTATTGGTATGTTTTGATGTTTGTACCTTATACCCCTCATAGGGCATGTTTTTAGTATCCCGATCAGGGTTTTGGGTGGTGGGTTTTCCCTTTATTCACAAAAAGGGGTACCACTATGGGGTCCAAAGTGGCCTCTACCTATGTCAATATTTTTTTTGGAAAAGGGTTTTAGGGCACTGTTTTTGTTTTAAAAATTTTTAAAAACCAGGAGAGAATCCCTTTGTTGGTGGGGGTTTAAAAATTTATGACGTTTTCCGAAAATTGGGTTGGGCCAAATAAGGCGAGCTTGATGAATTCCATCGGTATCTTAACAGTTGTATAATAAAATTTAATTTTCAAAAGTTATTAAACCAAAAAATAGAGATTAGCGATCACTAAAAAAAATCAAAATCAATCAATTTTAAAGAAAATTTTGTTTTATTTTCGATCTTGATCAAACGCCGTTTTCCCATTAAAGTCAATAGGAAAGAAAATCAGGGGGAATTTTTTTTACTGAAAAAAAGGTGAGGAGAAGCGGAAAAAACCATCCATAACAAATAAAAATGGATATTGGTAAAAACTTAAATGAAGACAAAATTTTGGGTTAAGAAATCCCCAGAAAAAAATTCCAAAGCTAAAATAATTCATTTCCTTTCAATGGGTAACTGAAAAAATGAGGGTGGCGTAAACCACAGCAGGTTTCGCGGAAAACAATTTTCTACGGGGGCCCCCTTTTACAAAAAAAGAAAATTTTCGGTATTGGGAAAAAGGCACTTTGGGAACTTTGGAGGAGCCCCCCAAAAACCCTTTTTTTCATCAGGGCCCAAGAACATGTCATATTTTTTGGTTTGGGAACAAGAACATCCCCTTTGGGGAAAAAATTTAGATTTTGCTGGCAGGGGCCCCCCCCGGAAAAAGGGGGGGCAGTGGGACCAGGGCTGCCCCAATCATTTTATTAAACCCGAAACAGGGCCCCATGGAGCTAAAACAAAAATTTTGGGGCCCCCCCCCATTACTGTTTTTTTTTTTTTAAATATAACTGGGGCCCCTTTTTTTATTAAGGGGCCCCAAAAAAGGGTTTTGGCCCCATTGGCCCCCACTGGGACCCCCTTTTTCCCGTACCTGTTTCCCCAAAAACCGGGAACAATTACCTTAAAGGACACTTATAAAAAATTAACAAAAGGGGAAAAGAAATTTTTATAAGATTTTTTTCAAACGACCTTTACTATTGTGTCTTTTAGATGACCTGACCCCCAAAACCCGCAAAAAAAAACTTTTTTGGGCATTCAGAATAAAAATTTGCAAGAAAAGGGGAAAGAGTATTTTTTAAAAAGGGTTTTTTTTTTAAAACGATTTTTAAAATTGGTGTCTTTTAGAGTGGGCCCGACCCCAAAACCAGCAAAAATGAATTTTGGACATTCCAGCAAAAATTAGCAAAAAAAATGAGTATTTGGAATAAAATTTTTTTTTTAAAAAACCCTTTTCTGGTTTATGTCTTTTACAGTGGCCTGATCCCAAAAAAAAAAACAAAAGGACCCCTTTTTTTCACTCAGAATAAAATGTGCATAAAGAAAAAGGTAAAATTTGAATAAATTTTTTTTTTAAATGGGACCCTTTATTTTTTTTTTAATGTTTTTAAATTTAATTTCACATTGGAAAGGAAAAACGGGGCTACTGTTTTTCTAATTGGTAAAATCGGAACCGGGGCAAGAAAAAATTTGTCAGAGATCCACGCTTGATTCATTTTTTTTAAATGTCAAACGATCCCCATTCTCCCCCCCCCCGGGGGAAAAAACGGATAAAGTTTGGCCCGTTATCACCCCCGCTAGCTGTTCTGAGTATGTTTCGAGATAATGCCCGGCCCGCTGGGGGAGGATAAAACTTCTATGGGGGTGCCGAGCAATCTCAGGGGCCCTTTTAAACCAAAAAGGGCACCCAAAAGTTGATTTTGGTCCGGGCCAAGCCAAAAAAAAACGGGGTTTAGCCCTTTGGTAGTCAAGGGGCCATGGTTTTTAAAAACAGTTCTAAAGTGTCTGAATCTGCCCTCCCTTACAGGCTTTTGGTGAGGTGGAAAATAACGTTTGCTAATGCACCCAGTAGGCTTCTGCCACACTGCCTGTGTGCTGAGTGCAACTATGCTGGTTTTTGGGCACTTACTGTGGCAATTACGAATTGTTCCACCGTGTTGAACGAGAAGATGCCAATTGTCTCGAGTTGATAATGGCACTGTCTAAATTCCTCAATTTTCTGTCAATTTGTGTGGGGGGAAAGGGAATTTTGCTGACTTTTTTTGTTTAAATGGTGTTTATTTTGATTGCCTTGATTTTTTGCCTTGTGCGGGGGATTTGCAGGTAATGTAGCATCCAAGCACTCAGTGTGAGATGCTGCAGGATTTACCAAGCCCCGGGTTTTAGGGACCCTTAAACAGATCTTCCTCCTTTCCTCCCCTCCCCGAAATCTGTGCCCAAATCTTACCCTGAAGGGAAACATATGTCGGTGTCCACCAGCTCATCATCCTTCCCCCACTTCCTTTTTGAGCATCACCACAGCCCTGGCTAGCTTCATGCGCTTTACTCTGTGAGCTGAAGTGCCGACCTGCACCAGCCTTGGACCCCGAACCACAGCCTAAAGAAGACCTATAAATTTGGGAAACAGTCGGGCCTTCTACAACCTCCGGTGAGTAAGGCTCTGTTTCCGCATCTGTGTCCACCTCCTCATCCATCATTGCTGGGACCTGCTGCCGCAAAGTGCCTAAGACTTATTCCAGTAAAAATATCACCACAATGGTCATGCTGACAATGGCATTTTCCTGACTAACCATTTTGGTGGCGTCTTCGAAACTGGCAAGGATGGTGCAGAGCTCTTTCATCTGCCTTCACTCTCTATGGCTCAACACCCCGAGGTCCGCACCACTGCTAGTCAGGCCACTTCATACTGCATAATGGAATTACACTGCTGCCACAATCGCTGGAGCATGTTTTGTCACGTCAACAATGAGACAATTGACGGGGAGGCCCAGATGACGCTGTAACGCTGCCAGTCATGCCAAAAGCTGTGAGTGCAGGAAGTGTGATCTAAGACCTCGAGCCTTCCTTAGCAGACAGTCAAGACCCAGGTAGCGCGTGAGAAATTTCTGCACAACCAGGTTCATGACGTTTGCCAGGCAAGGGATTTGTGTAAGTCTACTGATCTTAAGGGCATCAAGGAGATTTTTTCCGTCGTCGCACACCACCTTGCCTGGCACCAGGTTCTTAGCATCCAACCACTGGTCGGTCTCAGTGTACAGAGCCATCCACAGCTCTTGACCTGTGTGTTGACGGTCTCCAAGACACATTAATTTCAGAATGGCCTGGTTTCTCTTGGCATGTGATGCTACCCATGGAGGTTGGGGATCTGGAACCAGCACCATCCCAGCAGTGTGGAAGAGTAACCGCCGAGCTTGAGACCCACCATCATCACCAGAGACACTGTCATCCACATAACTCACCTAGTGAGCAGGCAGTGAGATGTAACGCCCTTGATCGTGCTTACTAGTCCATGTGTCTGAAGTGAGATGGACTTTGGTGGACATAGATGCAGCACACGTGCTGGAGATTTTTTCTGCCAAGTGACTGGCCAGGACAGGGACAGCTTTTGTGGCAAAGAAATGCCTGCTCGGCATCTGGTATTGGGGACATGCCAGAGCCATGACAGGGCAGAACCCATCTGTGTCCACCAGGCGGAAAGTCAACATTTCCAAGGCCAAAAACCTGGCAATGCCGGCATTCAGGCTTTTGGCTTTGGGATGGTTGGGTTAAAAGTGCTTCTTATGCTCTCACACTTGGTACATAGAAGGCTGGCTGTCAGACTGGACACTGTACAGCGTGCAGGTCAAACTGGTGTAAGGAAAAGGGATAGGCTGTGTCTCTTGTGGTGGTGGTGAAAGTCGGCTGACAATTTCTGGGACTGGGGATGGTGCTTGCTCATGCTGCTCCGGCACATCAGCAGCAGATGACCTCTTGGTCTTGGAAGTGGCGGTGGAAGAGCAGACAGAAGATTTCACAGTGGTTGTAAGCCCAGGACCTGTGTGGCTTTTTTTCTCCAAGTGACTAGTGTTGAGCGCCTACGTTGGCTATCGACATCGGGCGATAGTCGATAGTCGGCCACCATCGAAAAGGGTTTTTCGTGTGAGCAGTCGTTTTATGGCGATGCCCATTAAAGTCTATGGGAGAGCAAAACACCTTCATTCTTAACCAAAACAGGGCGGAGAAGCTGAATTAACAGCCACAACGTCAAATGGATACCGCTACATCTTGGGACAACACTTAGGCTATAAAAGCCATAAAAAAAAGTCACACACCATTCCTATCCCTTCTTGTACCACAGATGCCCCTTAAAACCTGCATCCCCACAAAAAAGGCCAGAAGGCGGGAATTTTTAAACCTCATTTTTTAAACTGGACTTGAATATCCCTGTCCTGGAACGCAGATGAAAAAAAAACTGCATGACCCACAGATTAAAAAGTCCCGGAAGAAAGTATTTTTTGAACCACCCTTTTAGTTGAACGGACTTTGACAAACCCTGTCCTGGGCCCGAGGGCCCCCAAACCCCGCATGACCCCAGTTTAAAAAAGTGCGGAAAAGGAGTTTTCAACCACCATTTTGTTGAATGGACATTGATAAAACCTGTCCTGGAATGCAGTATGCATTAAACCTGTCTGCCCCCCAAAAAAAAAGTGTGGGAAAAAAAGGTTTTTGAACCATCTTTTAGTTGACTGGACACAAAACTTTTTTCCTGTAACGCAGAATGACCATTAAAACTGTCTGCCCCCCAGATTAAAAAGTCCCGGAAAATTTGGAGTTTTTTCAACCCCATTTTTTTTCCTGGACATTGAATAGACTGTCCTGGACCGCAGTATGACCATTAAAACCTGTCTGCCCCCCAGTTTAAAAAAAGTCCCAAAAAAAGGGAGTCTTTCAACCCCATTTTATTTTGAACTGGACATTGACTATACTGTCCTGTGCACAGCATGCCCCAGGGCCGGAGTTCGTGGGTTGCGGTGAGGCCCCGGCTGGCGTCGTCATCTATTAACGCAGGTTAAAATGCCCTGATGCGCGGGGGCCAAAAAACTGTGTGTGAAGAGAGTCGAAGGGGAAAGTGTGAGAACTCCAGCCTTCCTAGTACACATCAAAAACCTGGGTAGGCTTCCCCCTCTATGAGTGAGGCCCAATTGGTTTCCTTGGAAAACTGGTGGTTAACGCTCTTTTCCCACCGGTACCCTTTTTCTTGGCATTCTTTTTTTTTTTTACTCACGTGTGGAGGAAATTGTCTCGTATTTGTTCTCTGTGTGCTCCATACTCTGCCCTCTGAATAACCTAATCGGGTCAAGTTTTTCCTGTACCCCCCTTGTCAATTCAGGGAATTTTTTTTACCGTATTTTGGACATGCAATTTTTTTTTAGAGTTTAATTCTGAAAACCTTTTTTTAAAATGGAGGGAAAACCCCACCATGTCTTTTTTTCCCCCTTTTTTTTAATTGTATTAAATGGGTTGTTCAATCAGGGTTGATGCTATTTTTTAAAGATCTTGCAAAAACAAGTCATTTTGCAATATGTGTCCTTTAAACGTGTCCTCCCTTTCCTTTTTCTAACAGACCATCCCCCTTGAGACATCTTGACAATTGTGAAAAACAAATGTCTGTTAGAAACAACATTTTTTTTTATAATAGGACCTGTAGTATGCTGCATTTCAAAGCAAAAGCACCCAAAAAATTCAAAGGGGGCCCCTTGAGCCATTTGGACAATTAAAGAAAAAATGTCTGTTAGAAACAACTTTTTTTTAAAATAGGACTGTGTATGCTGTTTCAAAGCAGCATGAAAAAAAATTTTTAAAAAATGATTCTCCCCATGAAAAATTTGTGAGGGGAAATGCCACTTAGAAGCCACATTTCTTTTCCAAAAGGCCATGTTTATTGCTGTATTCACAGTACATCCCCCCCAAAAAAAATTTTAAAATGATTTCACCCACTATTAAAAGGTGAGGGAGAAAAATCCACTGAAAAAGCCACTTTTTTTAAAAAAGGCCATAATTATGCTGTATTACGCAACATGACCTAAAAACCCATTGACAATCAAAAAATTTTAAGATAAAGGGAAAATTGGAATAGGTGTTGTCATAAAACCTTGCTGTTTTTTTACAGTCTCCTCCAGCAAACCAGCAAAATGAATGTTGGGAAAAGAGAATAAAAATTGCAGTAAGAAATGATCATTTTAAAAACTTTTTTTCAAGAGGCCCATTTCTGTTTGAAGGGAATGTGAAGTGCCCGGCCCCCTAATCGGTGCCCTGGGGAATTGGGGCCCACAACTCTCAAGATCCATCCCCTGTTTCATTTTGTGAATTCAAACGACCCCCATTTCTGGGGAAAAACCCGGGATGGTTTTTTGTATGACTCCCCCAGTGTGCTGAAGGTCCGTCAGATATGGGGGCGGGCTGTGGGGGACAAACCTTATGGCGTGATGACCCAGCTCACCCCCATCGTCCATTTTGGTACCCAGAGTTATTGGGTAGGAACACATAAAAAAAATCATGTTGAGAGCAGATAGTTTGAAACCCCTGTCTTAAGGTCTCTGTGTTTTGGATGTGTCCCCTGCATTGATGGTTGGTGAGGTGGTAAACAAAGATTGCAGAGGTCACCCAATAGGCTTCTGAACCTTCCCTGCGTGCCTGCGCTACGGCTACTTGACACTTACTGTGTCAGCCCGTGATGTTGTTCCACGTAAAATTTGGGGGGAACGTGAAGCAACGCAACAGATGTCCCCAGTTGTCAATCAGCAATCTCCTTTCTGCATTTTACTCTCTATTTGGGGGGGGGAAAGGAAAAAGTGCTGAGTTTTGTTTTGCCCGGGGATCGGAGGGTGGCCCCAGTAACTGTTGTTCATTTTGAGGGCCTTAATGCGGGATCATGTTGGGGAAAAATGGGCTCAAGTACTATGTGAGGATGGGCCTTGTTTCCGCTCTGGGTCGAGGGGCATAGAAATGTTTCCTCATTTTCCCTCCTCCGCCTCAAATTCACGCCAACCTTTTTCCCCAGGCGGGATTTTTGGGGTAACATGGTGTCTAGGAATACCCCCATCCTCCTCCTCCTTTCCGCGCCCCCGGCACAGTTTTCAAACGCCCTGACTTGTGAGTGTGACCCTGAGAGCTGATGCGTCCCCTTGCACTAGCTCTGGCCCCCCGAACCCATGCCAAATGAAGACCGATGAAATTGTGAATTCGGGCCCTTGTGGATTTGCGGAGAAAAAGGCCCCATGTGCATTGCGCCCGTTCCTCCTCCGTGCGGGGGTGGGACCTGTTTTTTTCAGAGTGTAACGATGTTCCAGAAAAAGATCCCAAAATGCTCATGCTGAAAAGGGGCTTTGTCCACATGACTTTTTTGGGGGGCTTCTTCAAAACTGGCAAGGATGGTGAGAGCTCTTTCCCCTGCCTCCATTCTATGGCCAACACCCCGAGGTCCGCACCGCTGTTGTCGGGCCCTGTGTACTTCGTATGGTAAGGGCATTGCGCTCTGCCACAATGTGGAGATGTGGAGGGGGGAAATTTCCCAGCTGTTGCCACGTCAAAATGGACGGTTAAAAGGAGGCCGAGCTGACGCTGCAACGCAGCCAGGCGGGAGAAGCAGGGTGGCAAAAGGGGAAGTGCGAAACTTAGACTTCGACCCTTTCCCTCAGCAGGCGTCCGACCCGGGGCTCTTTAAAAATTTTTCTGGACGACAAGGTTATGAATGTGCCGGCAAGGGATGTGCCCCACCCTACGATCTTAAGGGGGGGCCAGAGATTTCGCCCGTTATCGCAACCCCCTTTGTGGAACAGGTTCTTGGCCCCAGCAGCGCTCGGTTCGTTGGGGAGCCGTCCACGCCCTGACCTGTGTGTGGAGGGGTCCCCAAGACAGATTAATTTCAAACGGCCTGGTTTCTTGGGAGTAATGCCACCAGGGGAAACTTGGGGGAAAAGAACCTGCACCATCCCCTTTGGTTTTGAAAAGGTGCGCCGGCTGGAGCCCCCGTCACCCCCAGGGACATCCACCCCGCTCTCCCCGTGGGGCTGTCCAGAGTAAGGGGCCCTTGGCCCTGCTTACTAGTCCGGTTTTTCGGGGTCGTGGGCTTTTCCCGGGCCCCAGATGCAGACAAAAGCGCTTGAAAATTTTTGTTGAACGTGGTGGCCCGGGCGGGGCGGCTTTTTTGGCAAGAAATGCCGCTCGGCATTGGTATTGGGGGCGGCAAGGGCCAGACGGGTGGAACCCCTCTGGTCCCCGAGGGGGGCAACATTTCCCAAAGGCCCAAAAGCTGGCATGCCGACATTCAGCTTTTGGCTTTTGGGGTGGTTTGGGTTTAAAGTGTTTTTTGTCCAACCCGGAAAACAGAAGGTGGGTCTAGTGGCCGCTGTACGGGTGCAGGTCGTCAAATGGGGAAGGAGAAGGATGGGTTTTGGGGGTGTGGTGGATTTTTTTTTGGGCGGGTGGAGGCTGAACGGAGGTGATCCCTGATCATGATTGAGGAATGGGAGTGAGGAAACCTTGGTGGGGGAGAGGAGGGGCGGGACAGAGGGGGTTTTTGACAGTGGTTGGAGGCCGGCGTCGGTCTGGGCCTTTTTTGGCCAAGTGTTTCCTCCATTTAACTATGATTCGCTGATGTGACTAGAATGTTGGTGGTGGTTAACCCCCTAAGGTTTTGCCCTTTTTTAGGTTTACGGCAAAGGCGGGGATTTGAATCGCTGGGGGGAAACAGGGCTGCTCAAAAAAGGCCAAAGGGTTGAGGGTCCCCGGACCTTTTTGACGGGTAAGCAGGAGGGGGTTTGCACTGAAAATGGTGTGGAAATTTTTCAGCGGACTTTGCGACGCCCCCTCCCTTTTTGAGGCGGAAACCCGTACTACACTACCCCATCGTCTTCCCCCTGTCCCGTGATGAAGCGCTGGCAAGCAAATTTGATGGAAAAGACCCCGTTGCATGAATGTCGTCTCATCATCAAAAAGGTGATTGTCGTCCTGAACATTCTGCTCCAGGAGCTGGGGCTACAAACAAGAGGGATGCAAAGGTTTCCCCCGCCCGGGGGTTTTTGCCGATTGACCGGTTCCTTTCCCTTTGATGGCATCAGTAATGGGGTCAGGCAGAGAAAATCTCCTCTTTGGCCTCTTTATCTTTTTAAAATGCCTTTGACCCAAGCATTTTGTCATCAAAGAGGGTTTTAGAAAATGGTTATCCCCAAATGGTGGGTACACGAGTTTACATTTTGGGTCTTCATGTTGGACGGAGCTGGTGTGCGGTGACGCATTTGTGGCCCTGATGGGAGGACGAGGGGGTAAGATGCGGATGCAGGTTGCTTAAACCCCTGAAGGACAGTTGGCGACGTGTTCGTTTGAGATTCACAGGGCCCTGACCACGTGACGCCTGACAGCCCCAAATGACGATCCCCTGGAATGCGTGTTGTCGCCAGCATGGAGGAGCACCTTCTCTGTATCTACCTCCATGTCCTACCCCCCCCTTTGCTCGCTTACCCCCTGAATTTCGCTCCATGTTCAGAATATAAAAAAAATTTTAGAAGGTATGGGAAAAGGTTTTTGGAAATCTTTATTAAAAAACGGCAAATCAAGTATTTTCAAATCCTCAAATCAAAACAAAAATTTTGGGGTTCAAATTTAACTGCAAAGTAGATCTATCAACAAAGCTGACTGACCAAAGTGAAAGAAAACCCTGTCTGAAAAATTAGGATATTAAAAAATATTTTTTGGAACCCCTTTAATTTCACCTGCGGTGCTAAAAATTGTGTACTAAAATTTTAAAATGAAGTAGATCTATCAACAAAGCTGGCCTGGCCAAAGTGAAAAAACACGTATCTGTTAAAGTATTCGGATAATAAAAGGGTTTTTTTTTTGGGAATATCAATTCCCTGTGGACTACACCAATTGTGGATTTAAAATTTAAATGAAGGTGGCTTATCAACAAAAATTTGGGGGCAAAAAGGGAAAAAACCACGTTCTAAATGTATCGGATAATAAAAAGGGATTTTTCGGACCTTTCAGTTCCCTGTGGTGACTACAAAATTGCTGTATTCACTTTTAAGGCAAGGTGCTCAATGAAACAAAGCTGTAGTGCGCCAAAATAAAAAAAAAAAGTATCTGAATGTATTCGGATAAAAAAAGGTATATTTTTGGCACCTACAATTCACTTGGTGGCTACAAAAAGCGTATTACTTTAAATGCAAGGTGCCGCAATTTAACAAAGCTGTAGTGCGCCCCAAAGTCGAAAACGTATCTGAAAATTTTTTCGGCTAAACAAGGTTTTTTGGCGCCTTTAAATTTACCCGTGGGACTCAAAATTGCTGATTACATTTAAGTGCAAGGTGCTCAATGAAAAAGCTGTGTGCGCCCAAAAGTAAAAAAAACAGTATCTGTAATGTATTTTGGGTAATAAATGGTATTTTTTGGCACCTATCAATTCACCTGGGGACTACAAAATTGCTGTATTTCACATTTAAGTGCAAGGTCCTCAATGAACAAAAACTGTAGTGCGCCCAAAATAAAAAAAAAACGTATCTGTAAGTTTGGATAAAAAAAAGGTTTTTTTTTGACACCTTCAAATTATGTGGTAACTACACAATTGCTGGATTCAAAAATTTTAAATGCAAGGTGGCTCTATCAACAAAAATTTGGGTGGGCAAAAAATCAAAAAACTATTGTAATGTTTTCGATAAAAAAAGGTATTTTTTGGGCCCTTTCAATTACCTGTGGGCTCAAAATTGCTTATTCACATTTAAGTGGGTGCCTCAAAGAACAAAGCTGTAGGCGCCAAAGTCAAAAAACAGTATCTGAATTTTTCGGATAAAAACAAGGGATTTTTGGGACCCTTTTAATTTTACTGTGGTGACAACAAAAATTTCTTTTCCCCATTTTAAATGCAAGGGCCTCAATGAACAAAGTGTAGTGCGCCCCCAAAATAAAAAAACGTATCGTAATGTTTCGGATAATAAAAGGTATTTTTTGGCACCTATCAATTCACCTTTGGTGACTACAAATTGCAGAATTCACATTTATGTGCAAGGGGCCTAATGAACAAACTGTATGCGCCCAAGGTAAAAAAACAGTATCTGTATGTTTTCGGATAAAAAGATTTTTTGGCCCTTCCAAATTACCCGTGGTAAACTAACAAATTTCTGGTTCACATTTTTTGTGCAAGGTGCCCAATGAAAAAAAGCTGTAGTGCGCCAAAGAAAAAAAAAAAAAGTATTGAAATTTTATTCGGAAATAAAGGTATTTTTGGCACCTATCAATGATGCTACAAAATTTTCTGGATTTAATTTAACTGCAAGGGGATATATCAGTGGAATGGGCAAAATTGAAAATGAACACCCATCTGAAATTTTATACTGATAAAATTAAAATGGAGTTTTGAAACCTAACAAAGGCCTGCAGTTACTAGAAAAAGATGTGTTTCCTAATATAAGTTTAGGCTGCCCAAATCCAGGAAAATTTCAATAGAAAATGTTAATAATAAAGTTTGCAGTGCAATGTCTACACTAAGTCTTGGTGAATTTTCCCGTTTCTTTATAGAGCTTGTCTGTTTTCTCCCGCGGGGGGCCCCCCCTTGTTCCCCCCGTGATTTAAGCGGTAGATTTCTCCTTTAAAATTCTCTCCTAACTACATAAAAACTTCCAATCTTAATCTAATAAGTTGTAAGGATACAGCTAACAGAGGCTTTTTTCTGTGAAGAAATTGAAAAATTTCGCTGGCTGTTTGGGCCAGGCAGAGTGCGTCCCACTTAGAGCGTGACAGCACTGAGGCTGAAAGGAAAAGCTGTTCTATGTAAAACGAGGGGCATGTGATTTTTTTCCGCCAAAACGCAACCTACATCCCAGTCATGACGTCGCACACACATCTCACTGTTATTCTGTAAGTGATTTTCTGGCCACCAAAATGACAGAACGCCGGGAAAAATGGCGGATCTTAAAAAGTGATGCACGATTTTAAACCCAATTATCGCTGATCTAAAATTTCGTTTAAATAAAAAGTGCCCATTTCAACTTTGTCGATAATTCGCTCAACCCTACCATGACAAAATCCCTCTGGCAGAGAGTTTCCGTCTCATGGGCTTTCAGTAAGAATTCCTTTCTATGTTTTTGTAGAAACTTCCCCTTCCCCCAAGACTAGGGATGCCCCCTTTTTCTAGTTTCGTGGGGTTAAATAAATTTGGGGGGAGAAAATTTTATATTGACCTTTGATGTATTTAAGCATATTTTTATGTCCCCCGAAACCGTTTTCTCTAAATAAATAACCTAATTTGTTCTTTTAGGTATGTAGTCCACCCAGTCCTTTTATTATTTTTGTTTTCCGCCTTTGTACTGTTCAAGCTTACAATGTCTTTCTGTGCATGGTGCCCAAAAATGTAACAATATTCCCTGTGTGGCAACCAGGACTTGTTAATGGGGAAAATAAGTTTTCATTTGTGCCTCTATGCCCTTTTTATTATTGCCTTGGCAGCTGCTGCCTGAGCTGGCCTGCTACAGTTAAGTTTTTGTCCCTGGATTCCCCAAACCTTTCATGTCACTTTTACCCGGGGTTTTTTTTCCCTTTAAATGTAAACTTTTAAAAGGGTTTTTCTCCCCATTGATAACCTTGATTTATCTGTTTAAAAACCCATCTGCCATTTCCCTGCCCGGCCTCCAACTTATCCAGATCCCTTTGTTTTTCTAAAAAGACTTTGTTTTTTCACAATTTTAAGGTGACTCAAGGGTTTAGGTGCTGTCAGAAACAGGAATAGGTAGGATACTGTTAATGGACACATATTGCAAAATGACTTGTTTTTACAAGATCTTTAACATAGCTAGCAATCCCTGTAGTGAGAAAAACCATTTAATACATTTAAAAAAAGAGAAACAAAGAGGTGGTGGTATTCCATCCTATTTTAAAAATGTGTTTTCTAGAATTAAGCTACTAAAAAACTGGCATGCACAAAATAGCTGATACAAATATTCCTCTGAATTGTACAAGGGAGGTACAGGAAGACTTGAACAGATGTAGCTTACCCAGGGACAGATATAGTCAATGTCCAGTTCAGCTAAAAGGTGGTTGAAAGACTCCTTTTTCCGGCACTTTTTAGTCTGTGGGTCAGACAGGTTTAATGGTCATGCTGCGGTCCAGGACAGGCATAGTCAATGTCCAGTTCAACTAAAGTGGTGGTTGAAAGACTCCTTTTTCCGGCACTTTTTAAATCTGGGGGTCATGCAGTTTTGGGGCTCATGCTGTAGCCCAGGACAGGTATAGTCAATGTCCAGTACAACTAAAATGGTGGTTCAAAGACTCCTTATCCCAGCACTTTTTAATCTGTGTGTCTGACAGGTTTAATGGTCATACTGCGGTACAGGACAGATATAGTTAATGTCCAGTTCAACTAAAATGGTGGTTGAAAGACTCCTTTTTCCGGCACTTTTTAAATCTGGGGGTCATGCAGGTTTGGGGCTCATGCTGTGGCTCAGGACAGGGATAGTTTATGTCCAGTTCTACTAAAATGGCTGTTGAAAGACTCCTTTTTCCGGCACTTTTTAATTTGTGGGTCAGACAGGTTTAATGGTATATACTGTGGTACAGAACAGGTATAGTCTATGTCCAGTTAAACTTGAATGGTGGTTTAAAGACTCCCTTTTCCGGCACTTTTTAATCTGTGCGTCAGACAGGTTTAATGGTCATACTGTGGTACAGAACAGGTATAGTCCATGTCCAGTTCAACTAAAATTGTGGTTCAAAGACTCCTTTTTCCAGCACTTTTTAAATCTGGTGGTCATGCAGGTTTGGGACTCATGCTTTGGCCCAGAACAGATATAGTCAATGTCCAGATCAACTAAAATGGTGGTTGAAAGACTCCTTTTTCGGCACTTTTTAAATGTGGGGGTCATGCAGGTTTGGAGTTCATGCTGTGGCCCAGGACAGATATAGTCATTGTCCAGTTCAACTAAAATGGTGGTTGAAAGACTCCTTTTTCCGGCACTTTTTAATCTGTTGGTCATGCAGGTGTTGGGGCTCATTGCAAATGTGGGCTGGCCAGGGGACAGGCAGATAGGCTATGTCCAGTTCAACTAAAATGGTGGTTGAAAGACTCCTTTTTCCGGCACTTTTTAATCTGGGATCATGCAGGTTTGGGGCTCATGCTGCGTTCCAGGACAGGGGTATTTAATGTCCAGTTCAAGTAAAATTATGGTTCAAATAATACTGACTTCTGGCACTTTATAATTTGTGGGTCATGCAGGTTTAAGGGTCATGCTGTGGTACAAGACTTGAATGGTCTGTGACTTTTTTTCTGTGGCTTTTATAACCTAAGTGTGTTGCCTAAGATGTAGCACGTATCCATTTGACTGTTGTGGATGTTAATACCAGCTTATCCAGCCCTGTTTGGGTGTAAGAATGAAGGTGTTGTTGCTCTCCCATAGACTTTAATGGTCATCGGTGATAATTAGTGTTGAGCGATTGCGTTGGCCATCGACATCGGTCGATCGATAGTCGACCATCATCGACAAGGTTTTCGATAGTCGATAGTCGATTATCTCCGATGACCATTAAAGTCTATGGGAGAGCAACAACACCTTCATTCTTACACCCAAACAGGGCTGGAGAAGCTGGAATTGACGGCCACAACAGTCAATTGGATACCTGCTACATCTTAGGCACAAACACTTAGGCTATAAAAGCCACATAAAAAACACCCACACACCATTCACGATCCCTCGCTTGTACCACAGCCTGACCCTTAAACCTGCATCACCCACAAACTCAAAAGTGCCAGAAGGCAGTATGAAAATGAACCATTAATTTACTTGAACTGGACATTGAATACCCCTGTCTGGAACGCAGCAGGGCCCCTAAAAACCTTTGCGCCCCCCCAAATTTAAAAAGTCCCGGGAAAAAAAAAAAAAAGGAGTCTTTCAACCACCTTTTTAAATTTTGAAATGGCCCTTTTGACTTTTTTTTCCCGGGGCCACAGCATGGCCCAAAAACCTGCATGACCCCCACTTTTAAAAATTTGGGGAAAAAAGGAAAGGTCTTTAAAACCACCTTTTTTTTTTTTTCACTGGACTTGAAAAAACCTGCCCTGGGGCCACGGGAATGAGCCCCAAACCTGCATGACCCCACATTTAAAAGTCCCGGGAAAAAAAAGGAGTTTTTTCAACCCCCAATTTTAGTTTCACTGGACTTTGGGACTATACCTTTTCCTGGGCCACGCATGCCCCCAGGGGCCGGAGTTACAGGGGGGTGCGGTGGAGCCCAGGCTGGCGCCCGGTCATCTTTTAAACACGCGGGTTTTTAAAATCCCCTGATGATGAAGCAACGAAAAATGTCGTGCTAAAGGGCAGAGTGCGGAAGCGGAAGTGTGAGAACTCCACCCTTCCCCCAGTACACAAGTAAAATTCCTGGGTAGCGTTGGCCCCTCCGTAGGGGAGTGGGGGCCCAATTTGGGGTTCATTGGAAAAATACTGGGGGTTTAAAAGCTCCTGTTACACCCGGGCCCTTTTTTCTTGGCATTTTTTTCAAAAAATTTTTTTACTCAACGTGCTGGAAAGGAAAGGGGCCTCTGTACTTTGTTCCCCTTCCGTGCTCCATTTCCTTGTCCCTAAAATAACCTACATTGGCCCAAGTTTTCCTGTCCCCCCCTTTGGTAAAAATTTAAACAGGAATTTTTTTAACAGCTATTTTTTTACATGCAATTTTTTTAAAGTACTTTAATTCTAAAAAACACATATTTAAAATAGGAGGGGAATCCCCCAAATTGTCTTTGTTTCTCTTTTTTAATTGTTTTAAATGGGTTTTTCTCAAAAAAGGGACTGTTTGCTATGTTAAAGATCTTGCAAAAAAAAGGTCATTTTGCAATAGGGTTTCCATTAACAGTGCCCTTTCCTTTTTCCTGTTTCTGACAACCCACCTTTCCCCCCTTGAGCCACTTTTGGACCATTGTAAAAGAACAAATGTTTTTTAAAAAAAAACAACTTTTTTTAAAAATGGGAAACCTTTTAGTATAGCTGCATGTCCAAGAAAATCCCCCAAAAAAAATTCAAAACATGACCCTTGACCCATTTTGACTTTGTGAAGAACAAATGTCTATTAGAAAAAAACCTTTTTTTTAGTTTTGGAAATGTAGTATTGCGCTTTTTAAAAAAATTAAAAAAATAAAATTCTAAGCCCTTTTAAAAAAATTGGGGAAGGAGGGGGGGGCGTGCCCGGAAGCCAAAGGAAAGAGGGTTCGTCTAGGGGAAAGAGCCCCCAGGAAAAAAGGCCCGTAAACCCCAAAATTTGCCCGCTAAGCTACCGTCCCTAAATGGGTAAAAGAAGAACCCACCTGCTAGAGAAGACACCCGGGGCGGTGGTGACGGGTTCCTTTCCAAAACCCATGGCACCTTGGCGCCTTCCTTAACAGGGGAAACCCGCCACGGCCCCCATCCCTTTCCTTTCCTTTGCCGGGGGCCATTGTACGGGGTTTCCCCGGGGAAAACCCCGGGCACCGCCAAAACAGTCGCGGAATGGGGCCCGAAAAAGAAAGGGGCCAAGCATCTTTCCCCTCGCAGACCCGGGAACGGAGCCTTTTGGCCCGCTGCTGGAGCACGGCCCGGGGGCAGTGGGCCTGCGGGGGTAATAAAGAGCGGCGGAGGAAGGGAGGGAGGGTAAACCCCTTTGTGTCTTCCGGGGGTCCCACGTGCAAAGCCGCAGGGAAACCCTTTTTAACCCCCCCCCGCTTAAAACCCGCCTTTTTGCTCCAAAGCTGCTATTTGGGGGATCAGGGCCCGTTCCCCCGCCCGGCACCCCGGGAAATCCCCTCAGATAACAAGCTCCTAAAAAGGGACTCCCTGCCCCAGTGAAAATTGGGCCCCTTTAAGGGGTTTGGGGGGGGCTGGGGACCCCGGAGCCCCCGGGATCATCGGTCTGTTCCCATAAACCAGACCCTGGGAAAGGGAAACCCCTTTTCTTTTGGGAGGGATCCCCCGTGTTTTTCCCCCCGTCCCGAACGTCCGGGTTCGGCTCAAAAACCCACCCGGGCTGAACGATCCCACAGCTTCCCCCAGGGATGAACTATGGAGCATTGTACTAGAGGTCAGGGGGGCTGCAAAAGGCCCTTGGGAAGGAAGAAATTTTAGCGCTCCGGCATGGGCATTTTTAAAATTTTTGTCCTCCAGGGTGGATTCTTTAGAGACGGACCCGGATCACACCCGGGCCAAAACCCTTTCTCAAATTAAACCTGCCGTTTTCTACGCAATTATTACTGTGAACGAAATGGGCCCCCCAAAATTTGAGGCCCCGACAATAGAGGCCGCTGGAAAAAATGTGGGGGGGTCAGGGGCCCCCCCGGAAATTTCCCAGGGTAAAAAACGGGACAGGAGGTTCTGGACTCCCTGTTTTTCCCAAAAAACATGGGCCCAAAACCTTTTCCCCCACTTTCAAGCTGGACAAAAGCAAAATAAAAGGGCCCTTTTCGCCCCCAAGGGGATCTTTCCCCTACCCAAAAAGGGTATCATTTTTTGGGTTTTTAGAACCCCCTCCTTAAAAGGGGGCCCTCATGGAGAAGGTTGGGGGAAGAGGTCTCTGGGGGCTTCCATGGGTAAAAGATTCCCAAAACTTCCCAAAACCTCTCCTGGCCCTTTCCCTACAAAAAGAGGCGAAATTTGAGACCCCTTCTCACGATCCTTCAAAACCAGGGAAATCCCCTACCCATGGAACTTCCCAAAATTTTGGGTAAAGGTCGTAGGGGGGAGGGTCGTCTGCTTTCGCTTAATTCCCTTTCTTGACCCTTTGGGGTTTCTGCGAAATTTTTAAAAATTCCTTTAAACCCAAAATGGGGGCGACGGGAACTGTCCACTCCTGTCCCCCCCCCCTCCTCCTGCATGGCAGGGGAGGGTTCAAACCCCAAAGGACGCTCTCCGGACAAACCCCCCGGGGGGGGTCGGGGAATCCCGAAAGTTCCCCACCCCCACAGAGGGGTTGGCTTAAATATGGTCCCCTTGGGGATTGGGCCCCTTGGGGGTGTTTTTTCCCCAAAGGGGGGTGAATTTGGGTTTTTTTCGTGCCTTACTGTGTATATTAGCCTCCTTAGGTTAAAGCTTTAGGTCGGGTTTCCCTATTATTTTTGGGCATCTAGAATTTTTTACTGTAGAATTTTTGGGCTATCCCTTTCCCAAAAGGGTTTTTAAAAGGTTTCCCGGTTTTTTATTTCCTGGGTTCCCCCCTTTCCCCGGGAGGTTAGGCTTTGGTTTTTTACGGTTGTGTGGAGGGGGGAGCCCTAAGGGGAGTCCTTTTTTTCCCCCTTGGGCCCTCGTTTGGGGGATTTCCCTAGGGTGAGTTTGTCACACCCTCTCCACCCCCCCCCCCCCGTTTCCCAACGAGGGCAAACCAGTTTTTGGGTTGTTCCGGGGAAATGGGATTCACTTTTTGGGGTTTTACTAGAAATTTTTGGTGTTTTTTAAGTTTTTTTTTGTTTCGTTTGTCTCAAACCCCCCTCCTACCCCTGTGTGTCTTTCCCTTTGTTCTTGTAAAAAAGGGAAAAGAATCAGTCCCCCGGGATTGATAAATCCTGCTTAAGGGTGCTTGTGCCCTTGGCGCGGGGGCCCCAGGGGGTCCAAGTCCATGTTCTAAGTGGCCCAGATTTTAAAAACCGGGAATTTTGAACAAAAAACGGGAACAAGGATGGCAAGGAAACACCCCCCTTTTTTTTCTTTCCAGCAAAATTACCCGCAAACCCTTTTTCCCCCCACCATGTTTTTCCCTTTCCCCCGCTTTATTTTAAACCTCCATTTTCTAAAATTGGGTTGCCTATCCCCACACCCCTTTGCTGGGCAATGAGTTCTTTTATCTCCCCCTCCCATTCTTCCCTCAATCTGACTGCTGCCCCCAAACCTCTTTCCCCACCTTTCAAGGGCCCTCCGCCCCAAAAACAAAAACCCCAAAGCTAAAACAGTTTTCCTATTTCCCAAACCGGGCTAAACCTTTTAAAATGCTGCTCCGGGGCTGCGGGGGATTTTTATCCCCAAAACCCAGGGCCTCCCACAGCAAATTCCAATGGTCTCCGCTTTAAACCCAAAAGATCCATCCTAAAAAACTCTGCAAAACCCTCAACCTTAAAAAAAATTTTCCCCTTGATCCCAGAAAAAACCTCTCTTCTCCCCTGGAGCTTCGGGAAAACCCAGGGGTCTGTATGTTTTTAAACTCCCCTACTTTACACGCCCTATTCATTTTCCAAAATTACTTTTCCTTGGGTCAAAAACAAAAACCTGGTTTTGGCCCCCCCTTTCTGAACAGTCTCCCTGCCGCCCCTCTCCTTTGGCGGTCCCCCAACTTACCCAACCCCAAACCCCCCAAAGGTATAAAGCATGGAGGAGGTGTTGGCCCTTTCCCCTTATCGATCCCTGCTTTTTTTTTTTACTATTCCCCCCTTACCCACCTTACCCCCCCCCTTTTGGGAGGTGCACTCTATCCGCATCACCCCCCTTTCCATCCGGGCAAGTGGTTTTGTGGCAAAAACTCCCCCCGGGGCCCTCCCATCCCTTTCCCTTGCCCTTTCTCTTCCTGGTTCTCACTTTTTTTTCCACGGGACATCCCCACTATTGTCATGGGAGATTTTAAACCCCAAAAATTGGATCCCACCCCTCCCTGCTGCCAAAAAAACCCCCCCCCGCTCTCCTCTTCCTTGGGCCCCCTCTCACAGTGGACCTCTGGATCCCACCCCACGAGGGAAACAAAAATGGCCCTTTCTTCTTTAAACCCGCCTCTGCCCCCCTATCTGACATTAAAAATTCCCCTCACCCCTTTATTGACCAAAAACCCCTGATTACCTTCTCCCCCATTTTTCCATCCCCCCTGCTCCCCCTTTGTTCACACCCTAGTGCCCCCCCGCGGAATTTACAAACCTAAAAACCCTCCCCACTCTCTCTGACTCTCTTTGCACCTCTTTCTACCATTTCCTCATTTGAAAAACCCAGACAACCAGGCCTGCTTTCAAACAACAAACAAAATCACCCCCACCCTTGTTAATTTGGGCCTCATTAAAACACAAACAAAACCCGCAACATAAACCCGGAAAACCCCCTGGCACCGCCTCCATTTAAAAAACCCTGAGACGAGCTTCCAGAATTGCTAAACGTTTGCTGGAAAAAAAACCCCGTTTCCCCCGACCCACTTCACCTCTTACAAACAAACGGGTACCGCATTTTTTGTCTGCACTCACTACCGTCAAACCCGGAATACTTCACCAAATCTCATGCCTCCTTGGGCTCCCAAAACCCCCGAAAATTTATTCAACACCTTCAAACTCTACCTTCGCCCCCCAGCAACCCCCTCCCCCCTCTCTCTACCCGCGGACGATTTTGGGAATAATCTTAAAAAAAAGATCAAAATATCGAGAAAGTTTCACCCCCTCAAATCCCCACTACCCCTTTTTCCCCCACAAACGCCACCAAACCCAAACCCCCCACCCTGGGCACAGTCCCCCGTGAAAAACTTTCCATAAAATTTCTTTTCCAAATGTTAGTCAAAGATACCCCTATTTTTAGTGCCAAATCCCAAAATCACTACCTGTAAACCCTTTAACCCCCTGCCATCCCCCTAATTTTCCCCGGACCTCGCACTGTTATTTTCCAGCCCTCACCCCTCTTTTCAATCTTTTCATTAAAATCTGGCATCTTCCCTTCCTCTTTAAACACGGGGGCCAAACACACCCATCCTTAAAAAAACCAAACTTGACCCCTTTCCCACTTTCCAACTATTTGCCCAAACTCCCCTGCTCCCTTTTGCATCCAAAACTCACGCGCCGTCAAAATTTTAGTGTCCTCCCAAGCCCTCCTTTCCCAAATCTCTCCTTGACCCCCTCCAATCGGCTTGAACCCCCCCACCCCCAAATTTAAAATTTCCCAACCCCGGCACAACGGACCCATAACTGCTTTAAAACCTCACGCCATACTCCGTCCTTCTCCTCCTACCTTTTCCTCTGCCTTTGACACTGTGACCAACTCATCCTGCTACAAATTTCCCCCTCCTCCCCGGCATCCCTTTGGGCCTAGCCCTTCCTGGATCTCTTCATACCCTGTTTTGAACCGGGGCATTAGGGTCTCTCACTCCTGCACCCCCTCCCCCTCCCACCCCCCTCCCCCTGTTTGGGGTCCCCGGGGTTGTCCTGGGGCCCACTCCTCTTTCTTTTCTACACTCTTGGTCTGGGTCGTCATAGCCTCGCATGGCTTTTAACTACCACCTTTAAAGCGGGACACCCCGCCCTTTTTTATCTCCCGGGGCCCGACATTTTAAAATCCCTTCTCTCCCGGATCCCAAAAATTGGGGCCCATATCCATTTCCCCCTTCTTCTCCTTTTCCCCTCGTTAAAACTAAAAAAATAGATAAAAACCCGAATTTTATCCTCTTTCCACCCTCCCTCTCTCCCCCCCACCAGTTTTCTCCATCACTTTTTAATTTGGGCCCCACCCTTCACCGTCCAAAGTCCCCCTTTCCTTGGGGTAAAAAATTTTCTCTTTTATCCTTCAAAGGACATCACCAAACCCCCACCCCTTTCCGCCGCCTCCACCTGAAAAAATTTTCACCATGCCCATTCCTCAAAAATCTGGGCACTATAAAACGCTAGTCCACGCCCTTGGGATCTCCCCCCTTGACTACTGCAAAAAAATCCTTCTCTGTGGCCCCTCAGTTAGCACCCTCGCTTCCCCCCAATCCATCCTTAACTCTGCTGCCCCGTTTTGATTCCTCTTTTCCTTTGGTTTCTTCCCCTGGCCCAAATCCCCTCTGCCAAAACCCTTAAATTTGGCTTTCCCATTCCCAACGAAAATTTAGTTAAATTTACTTAAACCCCCACCTTCAAGGCTTTCCATGGACCTTTTTCCCCCCCTTTCTTTTCTGCCAATTATTTAAAAATTACCTTTTTTCCCCCCCACGCAATCTCCGCTTTTTCACAGGAAAATTCTTTTCCCGATCCCCTTCATTTTTGCTCCTCAACCAAAAACCCTCTCCCAAAAATTCTCCCGTGCTTCACCCCCCAATCTGGCCCTTAAACCCCCAAAACCTCAGAATTCCCCCAATTTCCCCGTTTCAAAAGCAAATGAAAAAAAACCCCTTCTTTGGGAAACCTACAATTCCCCCCACAACCCCACCCCAAACCCCCACTACACCGGCCCGCAAGCAATTTTTTCTGGGCCCCCCACCTTCTTTTCTTTTCCCCCTTTTTCCTTGTAGATTGTTTAAACCCCTGGGGCAGGGTCCTCTTTCCTCTTGTTTCAGTTTAGTCACTTTTGTCACCCCTTTTTATTTGTTCAATATTTGTTATGTATGTAATTCCCTTAAAGGTACAGCGCCTGGAATTAATGTGCGCTCTAAAATAAATAATAAATAATAATAATAATAATTAATACTAAGATAAAAGAACTGACACGATCAGAATCACTTGTACGTGGGGAGAAGAGTTCTATTACAATGGTTCGCTGGCAATTACTAATAAAGTCAAGGCTCAATGTCGATCGACTGAAATGACGATGACTGGCCTAAAGAGAAATGTAAAAGCTTGTTGAGGGCTGACAATTTTGTCTTTGCTATGGAGAGCACTATAACGCTGACGGTGATCCTTTAATTTTCGCTAAGCAATCTATTTCTCTAACCTTTAATGCTTTTAAGCCCTACTAAAAGGAAGGGGGGCGAGTTCGGCCATATTTAAGGTGTCGAAAGAATTGTTTGTCCCTTTGCGGTGTGCCATTCGTCGCTTGTCTTGGATGTCCGGAGGGTCGCACTTTTCATTTATATACAGGGCCGTACGCTCTCTACAACGTCCTGGTTAGCGCTTGGTGCATGTTGTGTATGAGCACCCTGCTAATGTAGGCTCAGAAGGTTTTTTAAAAAAGGTTTGTCTTAAGCTTTCTGGGACTTCCGCCGTCCTTTTGATAGTGAGGGGGGTGGCGGGACCTTCGAATTTGGTTTTTTCGGAGGTCATGGATCGTTCCACGTTGGGAGGGAACCCTCCAGGAGCTAGTTCAAGCTGGGCTTGTGCAGTTAGCCTTCGGTGGGAAAATTTGTTAGGGCCCAGGGTTGGTTCGATATATGGCGTATTACCACACCGAGAGATAAGGGGTATACGTTTCTTCTCCCGATCACGCATAGAAAACTCATGTCCAGACCTGGATTACTTTTTTGGAAATATTCTGCTCTCTGGTCAGTTCTAGGATGGCCGAAATTGAGCCGATCTCATGGTTCTGATCACCGCCCCAGTACATGTCGATGGCTAAGAGAAGTTAACGCGCTCGCTGATCTACGTAGGCCTGGGTTCTGCCCTGGAGGACTGCACGAGAGCCTTAATCAAGAACCGCGGCCCATAGGGAATCTATCAGATTCAAGAGCTTCCTTCTGACGTCTGTATTTTTGTAAAAGGTAAATTACCAGAGTCAGTCTTTTCATAGGTATGGCCTAGTGCGTGTTTGGGGATCCACAAGGCGGTTTTTATTAGAGTAGGCGAGTGTGTACTAGCCTTGTAGGAGTAGGCTGTAAGAGGGTAACTCTTGGAGGCCAAAAGAATGTGGCTTGTCTGCGCGGGAGTCCGGGCTGAGGTTTTACAGCAGAACATGAATGATCCCGGCCGACGCCTTCACTATCGTGCAGCAACACTGAGACGTCTAGTGGGAATAAGGGAGAAACTGAGAGGGATACTAGCAGATGTGCCTAGGGCTGGTAGAGAATAAGCCTAGTCTCCTCGTCTAAGATAAATCGGGTTATTTTGAGCCTCGTCTAGGCACAATTAAAGCCCACACGATGTTTCGGCTAGCCAACTTAAGGCAACGGGCGCTGTCAAGCCCATGCCACATGTCCTACCGCGGTAAGTTGGCACCTCTGTTTTATGACCGCCAAGTCGTTTTGAGCCAAAATAGTTTATCGGAGTCTTCGCTGTTCGAAAATAGACTGGTTACTCCTGCCGTGGATCTCCTTCATGGGACGGGGGAAATGGCCCAGTGTGCTATCCAAACATCCTCAACTCTTGCACTCGCCTTGTATACACTCCCCCAGAGGCCTCAGCCTCTCTTAACTCGCCAGTTGAGCTGGAGGAATTGTTGGAAGTTCTCCGAGGGACCCTCCCCCTTGGGTAAAGAGCCGGGTCCCGGTATGGACTGCCCACATTAACGATACTTCAAAAATTTTTTCTGATGTTTTGGCCCCCCACATGCTCACGCTTTTCAACTCCTTCATGAGTGGTCACCCCAATTCCGGGAGCTCCAAGTGGCACTCTACGCCTCACTCTCATCAATTGAAAAGCAGGCAAGGAACGCGCAGAGTGCGATAGCGCGAAGTTATAGGCCCCTTATCCCTCTTGAACTCGGATCTTAAAAATATTACTAAGCTACTGGCAAATAGGTTGGGGTCTGCTGCCCCAGCTGATTCATAAGGACCAGCGGTAGGGTTCGTCCCCTGTCGCCAAGGAGGGGATAATAAAGGCGAACTATTGATCATGATCGACATCATGGAATGCTCGCTCGCAGGAGCAGGATATCATCACTTAGCTCAGATGCGGAGAAGGCACTTGATCGGCTGGGGTGGACATTACTGTTGAAAAACCCTGAAAGATAATGGGTTTTGGATGGGGTCTTTTATGAGGGCAATTAGGAGCCCTCCCCAAGAGACGGGGGGCCAGTACTGACCCTTCGGCGGCAGTTAAATTGCCACATCACACCTCAGAGCACTTCCAGATTAAAAATGGAACTAGGCAGGGCTCTGAAGGCTGCCCCTATCCCCTCTCCATTTTTGCCTTTATTGTATTGAACCCCTGGGGCTGCTTGCCATTAGGATTAATCGGATATCAAAGGGGTCACGGGTGAAGGATAGGAGTTCACAACTCTCATTATTTGCTGATGATATTTTCTGACATGACTAGTTTACTTGTTTCACTTCCGGCTCTGCACTCTTTATTGGATAACGTTTCAGTCATCTGTCTGGGTTTATAAGGTAAATACGGCAAAGACTTGAAGCTCTCACTTCCAATCTCCCACTGGGTCCTGCTTTCCCTTAAGGGTAATTTCCCGTATCGTGCAGTCCCAATACTTAAGTACTTGGTTACTTGCATATCGGGATCCAGCTTACAACTCCCTTTACCAGAGAATAATTCACCCCGTTATTTAGGGAGATACGTTTTGCCCTCCAGAAGTGGAATCCCTCTGCCCATCTCACTTTAGGGAGGAATAAAGTACGGTCAAGATGTCTATACTACCGAGACTCTTATACCTGTTCTGAAAAGCTTGCTTTCCGGTGGCGGGTGCCTCTGAGGGAGCTTAGGGTTCCCTAACGGCGGCCGTTGTCTACACTTCATCTGGGCGCACGGGGGACGGACATAGCGGTGGCCAAAGAGGAGATATGATGGCGATAAACAGGAAGGGGGGTTGATGGGCGATGGTCCCAACCTGATTCACTACATATTGGGCCACACATCTCCGCCGTTATTCCCGGGTGGTCCGCCGCTTGATTCTTATTCTAAATGGATGGAGGTGGAGAAGCTCTGGATGTGGCTCCCGCCCACCTAATGCCTTCCTGTGGCACTCCCGGCTATACCGGGGTGTTGGCAGATCTCTTAGGCCCATTAGACACACCCATGAGTCAGATATGGCACATATGCAAGGAGAGATTTAACTTTTGGCTTGCCCCGGCCTCACCTTATGACCTCATTTGTACTGCACTCCGCTTTTGCCAAACACAGTTCATCAGTATATTTGCTTCGACCATGGCTAGGGCGGGACCTCTTCCGCTTTGGTGGATATAGCACAGGCTACCGACAGGAGGTTAGTCCTTTCGAGGTGTTGCAGATATGAGAAATTGAACGCCGCAAAACTCGAGGTTTCACATATCTTAAGATTTCTCACCTCCTTTCTCCTTATACGGAAACGGAACACTTTATCCCCTTCCCACCCCTTTGAGTCTCTTTGTAGAAGGCGGGGCACCGGACAAGGGATTGATTTTCCTCAATTTACTCTCTCTTAGGTAATTCACCTCCCACAGTAGAGCCTATGATTCACAAGTATATGGAGAAGTGGTGAGGGGTATTTGGTAGAACAATTCCATGTATCCACATGCTGTCCATTTGGAAACGGCTGGCTAAAGCATCGACATGTCTGGCTCAAGGGAAAAATTTGTAAAAGTTTCTTCTTTCGGGTTTTTCAAACAACAAATCAGTGTATAGGGGGTTTCCCACAAAACCTCCCCTATTTTCCCTGGAGATCCCGGTCTTCTGTAGGGATTTCCCCACATCTTTTGAGTTTTCCCCCAAAGGGGTGAAACCTTTCGGGGAAAGGCAGGGATTCCTGAGGGGGGGTTTTTTGGAGGGGGAAAGAAAATTTGGGCCCCTTTGATATACCCCCAAAAGGATGGGCCCCAAGATCAGGCAGCAAATGCTTACGGGCGCTGGGTTTCCAAATTAGGGGCCCAATTTTGGAAGCAGACGATCCCTCCGGGTTTAGAGGGATCTCATCCCATAAACTGGGGGAGTTTCGTCAAATTGGAGGGGACAAAACAGTTCCCCTTCCCAAGAAAAGGTTGGCCCAATTTGAAAAAAATGGGGTTTTGCCTGGGACCCCTTTACTGGGATTTAAACCCAGCCCTGGGGGGGGTTTAAAAAAAAAAAAAAAAAAAAAAAAAAAGTCGTTTTTAATTTCAAGGGTTTTCCCCGCCCCCCTCCCTCCCGATCTTTTCCCTTTTCCCTTGTTTGTTTGTCCTTGTCTGTTGGGTCCTGTCTTGTTTAGAGGTTTTTTTTGGGTTTTTTTTCTGAATTCCCTGGGAAATTAAGCCCTTTCCCCTCAATGAAGATTTTATTATTTTTTTTGGTTTGGCTGGAATCCTTTTACTTTTTTTTAAATTTATAGGGCCTTTACTATGTTTCTACACTACTGTTTATGGCTTAATCGGTTTTCTGCAGTTTGTAAATTGTTTTGTTTTAAAAAATTTTAAATTTAAAAAATTTCTCATTTTTAAAAAAAAAAAAATTGGGGGAAGGGAGAAATGCCACTTAAAAAGCCGTTCCAAAGGACCTTGATTATTCCCTTTTTTCTAAACAGAAAAAACGCCCCCAAAAAAATTAAAAAATTTTGGACTTCTCAGCCACTTTTTAAAAATTTGTGAGGGAAAATTGAAATTTAAAATGCACCTTTTCTGTTCCAAAGGCCCATGATTATAGCTTTATTTTCACAGAACATGCCCCAAAAAATTAAAAAATTTTGGCTTTCAGCCACTTTTTTAAAATTTGTGAGGAAAATCCCAGGGCCCCCAAAAAATTTTTGGGGAAAATTAAAAAATTTCTAAAGATTAGAGGGTAAAGGGGAATAGGGTTTTGCCCTTTAAATTTTTTGGTTTGTCTTTTAGTCCCCTCACAGAAAAAAACCCAAAAAATAAAAAAACTTTTTGGGAAATTGGAGAAAAAAAAAATTGCGGGAAAAAAAATCTTTTTAAAAAAGTTTTTTTTCCAAGGGGGGCCCATTTCTGTTTGGAGGGGAATGGGGAGTAGACCAAAAACAAACCCGGTGGACCTGGGAAATTTGGGGGGGCCACCATCATCGGGAAAAATCCTTGCCTGTTTTTCACCCTTGAGGGAAAGGGAAAAAAAATTTCCACATTATCTGGGGGAAATTTGGGGTTTGCGTTTGTCGTTTTTAATTTCCTCCAGCTGTGCTAAAGGGGTCCGCTCTATATGATGCTGTGTTTGGGGCGGGGACAAACCCTCTATGGCGGGGGAAAGCGAGCTGGGGCCCATTTTTCCTTTTTTGGATCCCCGGGAAGTCAAATTGGGGTCCGGAAACAAAAAAAAAAAAAAAAACATCGGTTTGAGCCCACAGTGCGGCACCTTTGACTTAAGCTGGTTCTGGGGTTTTGGGGAAGGTGTCCCCCCTGAAATTGCATGGGGTTGGGGGAGGGGAAAATTTTAAAAAAATTCCCAAAGGGGTTTTCCCCCATTAGGCTTTTTGCCCCCCTTTGCTGCTGTGCTGCTCCCCGCAAAGGGGTGGCTTGGCATTTCAAAAATGCGGGTCACGTCGGGTTTTTTTGGTTTCCCCGTAAATTTTGGGAGGAACTTTTGAAGCAGGGACGAAAAACAGATGTTTCCATTTGGGTTTAAATCAAAAGGGTTTCCCCCTTTTCCTTTGCTTTTTACTCTCAATTTGGGGGGTGGGTGGACGGAAAGTGCTGTTTTTTGTTTTTTACCGGGGACCCCAGGGGGTGGCCACCCCCAGAAAAAACTGTTGTTTTTTTTGGGGCCCCCCCCCCCCCAAAATGCGGGGAAATTCATGGGGGAGTTGGGGAGCACCAAGCACCCCAGTGGGGGAGATGGGGGCCTTGATTTTCCCAAGCCTCGGGGGTTTGGGGGGGGCACTAAAAAAAACGATCTTTCCTCACCCGGGCCTAAAATTACGCCAACCTTTTTCCCCAAAGGCAGGGACGGGGGTTTGGTTTTGGAATACCCCCTCCTCCTCCCCCTCCGCTTCCCCCGGGCACATTTCAACACACCCCCTATTTGGGCCCTCAGATGTGCCCCCCTTGAGAGTTTGGGGTTTGGCCGCCTTGCACAGTTTCTGGCCCCTAAAACCACAAACCTAATAAGCCCGAGAATAAAATTGAGAAAACGGGGTTGGGGGGCCTTTGGGGGTTTTTGACGGAAAAAAAAAGGCTCCGTTTTTCCCCCTTCTTTTCCGTCTTCCGTCCGGGGTTTGGGGGGGCCCTTAAATTTTTTCGAGGGGTCCAACAAATCGTTCCAGAACTAAAAAACCCCACAATCCCCTTGGGGAAAAGGGAAATGTCCGCACTGCCCCTTTTTAATGGCTTTTTTCCCAAAAAAAAAGGCAAAGGAAAGGTGCAGGCTTTTTCACCCCCCCTTCCTTTCTGGGGTGGAAAAAACCCCCCCGGGGGGTTCCCCCACCGGGGGTTTGTCGGCCATGTGTCACTTTTTTTTAAACGGGCATAATGGCATTTGGGGGCTGCCCCCCAAAATTTCGCTGGAGTTGGGAGGGGGGGGGGAATTTCCCAAACCCTTTGGTTTTTTCCAAATGCCCAAAAGGAGGGGTTTTGACGGGGAGGCCGAGCTATCTGCAACGCGGGCCAGGGGGGCGAAGCGGGGGTTGCAAACCCGGGGGGAAAGTGCAAAAACTCGGGGCCCCGGGCCCCTTTTTTCACAGGCAGCCCCCAACCCCGGGGTTAAAGCTCCTTTAAAATTTCTGGAAAACCAAGGTTTCAGGGGACTTTTTCCCAAAGGGCAAGGGATTTTGGCCCCCCGGGCCCAAATTGATTTTAAGGGGGGGGGCCCGGGCAAAATTTTTGGGCCCGTTCGCCACACCACCTTGCCTGGACAAAGGTTCTTGGCACCCCACCCATTTGTGGGTTCTGTTCGGAGGCCGTCCACAGTTTCCTAAACCTTTTTGTGTGGACGGTCCCCAAGGAAAAAAATTAATTTAAAACAGGGGTGGTGGTTCGGGGGCCACGTGATGCCCTAGGGGGCCCTTGGGGGGGAAAAAAAGCCCTGAAAACCTTTCCCGGGGGTTTTAAAAAGAGCTTTTCCCCCGGGGCCTTTAAGGACCCCCGGTCACCCCCAGGAGGCTTTCCCCCCCAGTCCCCCAGGTGGGGCTGCACAGGGGTTTAGGGCCTTGGCCTTTGGTTTAACTAGTCCGGGGGGTTGTCGGTGGAAAAGAGGGAAATTTTTTCCCGGGAAAACCGATGCAGAAAAATCGCGCTTAAAATTTTTTAAAATAAACACGTGGGGGGCCAGGAGAGGGAGGGGTTTTTCGGGGCAAAGAAATGGTTTTTTTGCTGGGTTTCGGGTTTTGGGGGGCCGGGGGGGGCCATGACGGGGCGGAAAATCCCTGTTTTCCAAAAACAAAAGGGGAAAACTTTTCCCAAAGGGGGCCCCAAAACCCCTGGCAATCCCGATTTTTCGGGGGTTTTTTTTGGTTTTTTGGGGATGGTTTGGGTTAAAGTGTTTCTTCTGCCCCAAACCGGGGAAGGGGACGGGAAGGCGGCTGTTTAGCGGGGCCCTTTTACGGGGGTGGCCGGGGTGTAAAAAAAGGGCGGAAGGAAAAAGGGGAAGGGGGGGGTCTTGGGGGTTTTGCTGGTGGTACCCCGGGGCCCCGGAGGGGTGGAGGCTAAAGCGGGGGGCTGATCCCTGATTCAGGGGACTCTGAGAGACATGGGAAAGTTGAGGAAGCTTGGTGGTGGCGGGGGAGGAGGGGGGCGGGGGACAGAGGGTGGACATTTGGTTTGGGGGAGGCCCGGGGGTAAAGGTTGGCCCTTTTTTTTGGCCCAAAAGTTTTTCCCCCCCCATTTAAACTCATGCTTTCGCTGCTTGGGGACAAAGACATTTTTGGTGGGGGGTTAACCACTTAAAAGGGGTTTTTGGGGCCTTTCTTTATGGGGTTTATGGAAAAGGCGGCCAAGGGGACATCGCTGGGGGGGTTTCCGGGAGGCTTGGTCAAAAAAGGCCCAGGCTTTGGAGGGGGGTTCCTGGCCCTTTTTGATGGGGGAAAAAGCGGGGAGGGGGGGGGTTTGCCCGGGCCCGTGGCTGGCGGAATCAAATCAGGGGGACTTTTTTGGGGGCCGCCCTCTCCTTTTTTTGTGGGGGCCCGTAGGGGGACACTACCCCATGCCCTTCCCTCCTCGCCCATAAAGGGGAAAAAGCGCTGGGCAACAAATTTGGGGGAAAAAAACCGGGATGGTTCCCCCAATGCCCGTCATACCCAATAAATCTTTAAAACAAAAGGGGGGATTTTGGGTCGCCCCTGACTTTCTGCCCCAGAATTTGGGCGGCAAACAACCCAAGGGGAAACGGCAAGCTTTTGTCAAAACCCCCCGGGGTTTTTTGCCGATTAAACCGGTTTCCCTTCACCTCCTTGAGGCTTTCAGTAAGGGGGGTCAGGGGCCAAAAACAAAAATAACCTTTTTTTAAATTTTTAAAAATTTTGCCTTTTGCCCCCAAAACCGCATTTTGTATAAAAAGAGGTTTTTCGGGACGGGGGATTTTTCCACATGGGGGTTTCACAAGTTGACTTTTGGGGCTGCTTCATTTTTTGGCGGTTTTGCTGATGATTTTTTGGGGGGGGAACGCATTTGGGGGCCGTGACTGGGGGGGGACGAGGGGTAAAGGACTGCTAGACCCAGGTTGCTTTTAACCACTGAAGGACGGTTTGGGCGACGTTTTTCGTTATTTTAAAATTAAACCGGGGGCCCGGGCCCCGGGAGGGACAGGCCTAAACGGTCCTCCCAACTGACGTTTCCGCGGGCCCAATGGTGTTGCGCCCGCACGGGAAAAGGAGCCCCTTTCTCGAAATCTACCCCCCAAGGCCCCCCCCCCCTCTTTGCTCGCTTACCACCGGGCTTTTCCGCCCCATTTCCCGAAATAAAAAAATTTTTGGGAAAAAGTAGGAATATTTTTGGGAAAGTCCCCTTTTTAAAAAAAGAGGGGAAAATTTAAGTACCCTCAAATCCCCAAATCAAAAAAAAAAATTGGGCCGGGAAATTAAAATTTTTAAACTGAAAAAGGTGGTTATCAAAATCGGACTGGGGAAAAAGTGAAAAAAAACTTTGTATCTGTTATTTTTTTCATAAAATTTGAAACGGTTTTTTTTGGGAAAATTTTCAATTAAAACCTGTGGTGCCCTATAGAATTGCTTGTTTTAAAGTTTTTCGGGAAAGGGCTGCGCCCAATAAACCCAAAGGGGGGGTTTGGGGCCAACAGTGAAAAAAATCATTTTTGTTTTTTTCGATAATCCCGGGTATTTTTTTTGGCACCTTTAAATTCACCGGGGGGAAAAAAAATTTTATAGGTTTTTGTTTTTTTAAAAAGATTTACGGGGGGGCCCTCCCGTCAATGAAAAAGCGGGGGCGGAAAAAAGTAAAAAAAACTCGTACCCTGTTATGTTTTCGTAAAAATTAAAAGGGTATTTTTTGCCCCTTTTTCAATTACCGTGGTGAGAAAGAATTGCTGTTTTAAGTTTTCCCCGGGGTTTGCTGCGTCAAGGAACAAAAGCTGGGGGGGAAAAGTAAAAAAAAAAAAACCGTATCTTTGGGGTTTTTTTCCGTATTTTTAAACAGGGTTTTTTTTTTGGCCCCTTTCCCAATTCACCTGTGGGGGGACTTTTTAAAATGGGGTTTTAAGTTTTTCTTGGGTGCTGCGTCAATGAAAAAAAAGCGGGGTTTGCGCAAAAGTCAAAAAACACGTTTTTTCTGTTTGTTTTGGGTTAAATACCCCGGTTTTTTTTTTGCCCCCTTTTTAAATTTTTCCCCACTGTGGGGGGCCCTATAAAATTGCTTTTTTAAAGGGTTTTAAAGGGGGTGCTCCCGTCAAGAACAAAGTGGGTGGGGGCCAAAATTCAAAAAAACTTTAACTGTTTTTTTTCTTTAAAATAAACGGTTTTTTTTGCACCTTTAAAATTCCCCTGTGGGGGGACATAAAAATTTTTGCGGGTTTTAAAAAGATTTCCGGGGATGTTTCGTTTTTGAAAAAAAAGTGGGGGGCCCCAAAAGTAAAAAAAACAAAAATTTTTTTTTAGTTTTTCGTTTTTAAAAACCAGGGTTTTTTTTTTTGCCCCTTTTTAAATTTTCCACCTTGGGTTGGCATGGGGAAATTGCTTTTTTAAAATTTTTTTGGGTGGTTTGCTGCGTCGGAGGGAAAAAAAAGGGGGGTGGGGAAAAATTTAAAAAAAAACACTTTTTTTTTTATTTTTTCGTATGATACACGGTTTTTTTTGGCAAAAAAAACCTGTGCGGGATTTCAAATTGCGGGATTGAAATTTTTAACCGCAAGGGGGGAAAATCAACAAAAAGGTGGAATGGGAAAAATTTAAAAATGAACACCTTTCGGGAAAATTTTTATGATAATAAAAGTGGGGTTTTGACCAAACAAAGAGCCCTGCATTACTAAAATAAATGTGTATCCAAAAAATTTTTTTCGGGGCCCCCAATTTTTCCGGAAAAAAATTTTTCCCAATAAAAAAAATTTTAAATTTAAATAAAGTATGCATTTGGCAATGTTTTACACTAAGTTTTTGGGTAAAATTTTTATCCATGTTCTTTTTAAAATTTAAAAGCTTGTCTTTTTTTCCCCCGGGGGGCCCCCCCCCCGCTTCGCCCGGGGGAATTTACAGCGGAGATGCTGCTTTAAAATTCTCAAAGCAAAATCTACAAAAAAATTTTTAAAATCTCAATTAAAAAATTTTTGGGAAGGATCAAAAGCTAAAGTAGATTTTTTCTCGGTGCAGAAAAAACTAATTTCCGGAGTTTTTTGGGGCCCGGCAGAGCGCATTTCCTTTTTCCTATGAGACCCCTGAGGGGGAACCCAAAGGGGAAAAAAAAGGGGAAGGGCTGTTCTATTTTTAAAACGAGGCCCTTTTGGTTTTTTTTCCACCCAATTTCGCAAAAAAACTTTTCCCATCCAGGAGGTGCCCCACCCCCATTCCCCTGCTTTTTTTCTGTAATCTGATTTGGGTTTGGCCCCCCCAAAATTACGGAAGCCCCAAAAATTGGGGGGAAATCTTAAATAGATGTTTGAAAGTTTTTAAAACCTTTAAATTTATCGCATGAACTGAAAATTTAAATTTTTGGTCGTTTTAAAAAATGGTAAAAACCCCTAGTGAAATTTAAAACCAAACAAATGGGGAAATCGTTTTGGGAAAATTCCGGTTTTTTTTTTTGGGGACAAACCCAACCGGATGACGTTTATTTTAAAAGGGTAATGGGCCTCATCCATTTTTAAACCTTTGTTATGCGATACTTTATATCCCTTTTGGGACTTTCTAAAAATTTTTGGGTCTATACTTTTTTTCAAAAAAATTTTGGGCCCATATTTTTTACTAAAATTTCCCAAAAACCCTTTAAAATTTTAACCCAAGGGTTTTTCCCCAGATTTTATACATTTTTTCCCTCTCCCCTAAATTTCCCAAACCCCTAAAAAGCCCACATCCCCATTTTTATTTTTTAAAATTTTTTCTGCTTTTTTTAAATTTTCCCTTAAAAATTTTATTTTTTCCTTTCAAATTTCCTGCTCTCCCCTGTTATTGGGAGAACAAATCTTAATTAACTCTTTGGGGGGAACACGGGTTCTTGGATTCCATCTTTTTAAAGCGCCACTCTGATCTTCCGGCCTCCCCTCTTTGCGCATGCACAGTAGATATTTATAGACACCATGCTCCTTTGGCAATCGTACAGACTAGTGGCATTTCCTCCCTTACCTTAATAGAGTGCAGTGTGCCTATAGTTCCCACTATACAACCACCGATAAGTTTCTTCTTATCCTTTATTCTACTTTGCAGTTTTGTTTGAGACTCCCCACTGTCACGATCACAGAGTAGGTGGTGGATCCGCAGGTCACAACGCAGGGTTGGCATAGTCTTAGCTGAGGAGCAGAGTGTAAGGGACCTCCTGGTCTTCACCAGACCCCCTGCAAGGCAGGAGTGGGTTTCGCTGCAGGGAATCCCCAGGTCGCTATCCCCAACGTAGGTCCTGTCGGTGACAGCCATTGAACCGGATGAGTAGTACAGGAGGACAAGACTAGAATTTGGTCCGGGCGCGAGTAACGAGGTCAGGGATGGCATCAAACAAGCGTAGTCAGGAATTTAGAGAAATGTCAGTAACAGAAAGGTCAGGCAGAAGTAACGCGCAGCACTGGCAGACTCAGGGTTCGGACACCAATAACTTGGCATTGGTGACAGGGAAAGGTGTGCTTTAAATAGCCCATTCGCTAGACTGTTTGGCTGGGGACCCTTCAGGTAACAATGATTCAAAACCCAACATATCTATAAGATATAACTCGTAAAATACCAAAAATTGTGGGGCTGAAGGTCCTTGGAGTCATTAACCACAACCGGTCTTGCGACCCGTTCCTTTTCTTTTTATCTTTTTACACTCAGCCGTCACCCCCAGCTAAAGGGCACCAAAAGCCACCTGCTGGCTATCACCATCTTCAAATCCGGCTTGCAGGGCCCCACACCCTGCCAAGCCCATACACCATCGCCAGATCAAAAACGTATCCACCAAAAAACTTGGAGGGCCATCCCCAAATCTGGCTCCCCCAATCTAACAGTCCCCTACTCCCAAGGACCTCACACTGCCCAACGCCAAGCCCCTGTGACAGAAAAAACAAATTTGAGCCGTTCACGTTAAAGAGGAGAACCAAACAACCGCCAACTCCATAAAACTACTAGCCCCCTTTAGTTCAAATACTCCCCTCCACCCCACATCCATGCAAAACAAAAAAACCCCCTAAAATGAGGGAGAGAGGGTGGGACTTCCTTCTTTCTCCGGCCGGTCTGCCCGCGCTCAGGGTGGGGTGCAGTTTAAATAGGCTGCACCCGAGGTGCAGTGACGTCATTCCGGCTCGCCGGGTCATGTGGCGCCTCCCGTTATCGGGCTGCGCGCCGCATGTACGGTGCCATGCTTGACCCTGAGTATCGCCTATCATTGCCTGCTAACCTTCCCACCACTATTAGTTACCCGTAACCAATAACCAACCCACCTTTGTCCCCAATAAAGACATACCCACAGTGTTGGATATATTGGCCACAGCGGCCATTTTATTAAACAAACGTACAAATATAATTAACAATGATCCAAAACCCAACATATCTATAAGATAGAACTTGTAAATTAACCACACCCGGTCTGGCGACCCATTCCTTTTCTTTTTATCTTTTTACCCTCAGCCGTCACCCCCAGCTCAAGGGCATCAAAAGCCACCTGCTGGCTATCACCAGCTTCAAATCCGGCTTGCAGGGCCCCACGCCCTGCCAAGCCCATACACCATCGCCAGATCAAAAACGTATCCACTAAAAAACTTGGAGGGCCATCCCCAAATCTGGCTCCTCCAATCTAACAGTCCCCTACTCCCAAGGACCTCACACCGCCACAGCAAGCGTCCATGTCACTCATGGATGCGCCGCTCCCCGCAGCCCCAAAGCCCTTTCCACATCCTACTGAATGCCGAGCGTCCATAGGTCCAAACCCACGTCATTAAGGTGGACCCCATCATCTCGCCAGAAATTCCTCTTGCCTGACTCCAAGTCTCTATGACGTACAAAAACGCCACCATTACGAGCCACAAAAGCCAATATCACCCGGTTTAACCGAACTCTAGCACTGTCCAGTCTAGCCACTGATATCGCATGCCTCCAAAATTTTCTCGGCACCACTTCAGACCAAACCGTAATCAAGTCCGGGAAGACTGACCATAACCGTAAAAGATCGTACCTCAAATCCCGGATCAACTCCCGGAGCGGCCTGGAACCTAAATCGTTTCCCCCACATGAAGCACCAAAATATCCGGCTGCCGGTCCCAATTTGCAAAGCGATGAAATTCAGGCAGCAGGTTCCGCCATAGGAGCCCCCGTACTCCGAGCCACCGGACCACTGCCTGGTCCCTAGGTAGGCCCAACTGCCTTCCATTCCTTCGCACCTCAGCTCGCACAGCACCCCAATGGACAAAGGAGTGACCCAAAATCCACACCAGGCACGGCGACTGAGCTAAGGAAACAAAAAAACAAAAACAAGAGAAGAAGAAGGGAGAGAAGAAAGAAGAGACATAACCACAACCACCACATAAACAAACACAACACAGAATGAAAAATAGAACCAATTAAATTATTTCGCCCCCTCCCCCCACTTTTTTTTTTAATGCAAAAATTAGTACTCCCCCCGGACCAAATGAGGCCGAATATAAAGCTGGCAACGCTCCGGCTCCCATCTCCCAATACACTGTATGGCCTCCGCCCCCAAAGCCCCACACGCCACCTCAGTCGCCACCCCTATACAAAACCAATGCGAGGCAAACTGATTGTGGTCCAAACCTAAATGAGCTAGACACTTACGCAAAACAGAAGAGAACTGAAAACGCGACAAAAAAGAATCCTCCTCATGCCGCAACAACGGACCTTCAACGACTGGGTAAGCCGATCGATACTCCCTGAAACAACGACACGGACACATGGCAGACCCGTTAACCTCTCCCAACTGCACCTGTCGCCCATGCCCCTCCCTATCTGTCTTTGAACTCCTGATGCGGAATTCCAAGAACCTACCGCCGTCCCTCAAAATAAGCACATGAAATGGAGAAAGCCATTGGTAGTCATCTATCAACGAAAAACGAGCCCTCCCACCAGCAACCTAACAAGCGGATGCTGTCAGGGTGAACCGGAAGCAAATGAAAAGCGGCTTCAATATCTGTCTTCGCCATAAGGGCTCCCGACTACACGAACGAACCAAGCAAACCGCCGCATTAAATTATGTATACACAACAGAACATACCGTGTTTCCCCGATAGTAAGACAGCGTCTAACATTCTTTTTACCCCAAAAGTCCCACTATGTCTTACTTTCGGGGTATGTCTTATATAGGGCAGGTATAGGGCCGCTGTAGACAGGTATAGGGTCGGCTGTAGGCAGGTATAGGCCAGCTGTAGACAGGTTAGGGCCAGCTGTAGACAGGTAAGGGCCAGCTGTAGCAGGTATAGGGCCAGCTGTGGGCAGGTATAGGGCCAGCTGTAGCAGAAAAAAACTTACCTGGCTCCCCGCGCGTCCGTCTCCCCGCCGCGCCCGCCTCCTCGCTGCTCCGGCCTCCCCCCGCGCTCATCCCGCACAGGCAGTGACGTCATCAGGCCGCGCTACTCTTTCTTTCGGGGTAACGTCTTACATTAGGCGACCTCCTAAGAACAAACCCCTACGTCTTACTAAACGGGGTGTCCTTAAATATCGGGAAACACGGTAGTTCAGGGTCAATCCCATTATTGACCGAGCACCCTTTTGGAAAAGAAAGGTGGTGAATGAGCCAAAATTTATTCGGCTCCTTCTTAGGGACCACCCCCAATGGAGATACTATCAAATCCGGGAAAGGAGGTGATGGAAAAAGACCAGCCATCCTGCCTAATCTGACCTCCTTCGCCAATTTTTCCCCCACCACCCCCGGATGAAGATTGGCCGAACGAAGGTTCTTAGTAGAAAAAGGGACCCTGTGACCCGGAGAGGGGATACAAAAACCCTCCCCGAAGCCTCTCAACAACAGACTCACGACCGCGGAGTCCGGAAACCTATTTAGGAATGGCACCATCTCGGCCAGCTTCACTGGAGTCACTCCCTTGGGAATGGCCCAGCGACCCCTTTCCCTTTCCTTTCCGGAAACAAAGAGAGGCGCCATGGGATCCGGCATTACAGATGAAGCAGACATGCTTAAAACGGCACCCTGCTCCAAATTTTCATTGGCCATCGTTAAACTGCCAAAACACTCCGGCCTTCGACCCCGCCTCAAATCCTGACCCCGCACTTCCAGCGTTCCCAGAACGGCCGGTGCTCCTGGCCCCCCCCCTGGACAAGGATGGCCCTATCTCGTGGGCGCCATGACCTTGAGCCCCAAACCAATATCTTTGTGGTCCCAACTAATACTGGGGCACACCGCCTTCCGCTGACGAAATTGCTCGTCATAGCGCAACCAAGCCTGCCCCCCATAAACCCGGTATGCCTCGCTAATCGCATCCATGTAACAGAAGAGGGCCGAGCAATTTTCGGGCGCTTTCTCCCCAATCATGCTTGCCAAAAAAGGCAAAAGCCTGCAGCCAATTGGGAAATGTTTGCGGAATCAAACGCCAACGACGCTTTTCTTCTTCCTCCTTTTTACTATCCTCCTTTTTGCCCTTATCCAGATTAAATTTCTCCAACGGGAGAAGGGAAAAAATTTCAATGTATTCATCTTTCCAGATTTTTTCTCGGACATCCTTTTTAAGGTGGGCGCCCAGAGGCCCTTCAAAACAAACATAAACCTCTCCTTTTGCTTTATCGTCTAACCGTACCCCTACAACGGACTCCTTTTCCGTTTGCACCGACACCGCAACCCCTGCTCCCCTGCCCTAACCACCAGCCACCATTGGGCTCGCAGCAGCAGTATCCCGAACCTCTGCCCCAAAAGGCCGCCACGCCGTCAAGGGGGAGGAGTCCCCTTCCACATCCCTCCGACGTATTTGTGACAACAAGTCCCAAAATCCGCCCACCAACTCCTGTCAACCCGGAATCTCCCTAGCGACCCCCGCAAAGCCCGATGCCGGAGACTCTACGCCCACCCCGGATAGAGAAGAAGGAAGAAATGAATGAGACACAGACGAACACTCACCAAACTGCGCAGGCGCTGCGTTTCTGCAAGTCGTGCTGGCGGTTCCCTGAAAAAGGTCATGGGAAGGCGGGATGAGATCCCGAACATCCTGCCGATCAAAAGCACCATCGGGAACAGGAATGACAGATGACAACAGGCAAGCGGATCCTGCAGACAGGACCCTGCTGTCGGCCATCGAAGGCGAAATGGCAATAGTAGACAGAGGAAACGAGACCAGGCCGGCAGAACGCCGCCCGCCATCAACATCTCTAGGACTGGAGCCGGACTCAACAGCAGAATCCACGGACCTTACCCGCCACATGCACCCCCGACCGGAGCATCGCCGGGGGAACAGCCGAATCCAGAGACACCCTGCTGTCAAGAGCCACAGAAGGCAAGGGCTGGTCAGAGCGCCTAAGCCTGGTGCACTCCGCAGAGTCTGGCTGCAAAGAAGGATTCCTCCCAGTTCTATTTGCCCTGAGTAGAGGAGCGGGAAACAGGGACTGGAGGGTCCCTTAAGGGGCTCCTGCGGTGGGCACGGGCTCTCGGGGTAAATTCAGGGCTCAAACGTGTCGGGGGTTGAGCCCTGCGCCGCGTTCTGGGCGAGGAGCGGGCCAAGACCTCAGGAGCAGTGGCGGGATCCCCAGAAACAGCCCCATCACGTAATAAGCCTTGCACCTGTGACTGTAACCAGGCAGGGCCGCAGGACCCGGTGGCTCGCCGGAGCTCAACCAGCATCTCCTCCACCCCAGCCATGAATACCGCACCTGAATAGACGGGACCAAAAGGAAATGAACTTGAAGAGGAGGAATCGCACGCACTGCGACTTCCTTCTTTCTCCAGCTGGTCTGCCTGCGCTCAGGATGCGGCGCAGCGTTTTAAATAGCTGCCCCAGATGCCGCAGTGACTGTCATTCCTGGCTCGCGCCGGTTCATTTGGCGCCTACCGTTATCGCTGGCGCGCCGCGCCCGTTATGCACCGTGTTTATCGTGAACCGATTATGGTCCACTGTAACGAAGCATTAGGCAGGAGAGTGAGCTCCTGTTGCCCCTGGCGAATCGCACAGTAAAAGCGGCGCAGACGCTGCTCACTGGTCCCTTCCTGACAGCCTGCAGGAAAGCATCCAGGTTGCCGATACATCACCGCATGCTGCAATATAGAGATGGGGCGAATTGGTTCAAATGAAACAGACTCAGTACTTCGTTCAGGAACCGAAGTTTTCCTGAAAATCTAAACGAAGAATAGGGTAATTCCACGTACGAAGCGTGTTTTTAATTGATAAAATGGCCGCAAGCGCACATGCCCGTTACATGGGGCAAGAAACTCCGGGGAGAAGAAAAGGAACATGCTCAAATGACATGTGCAGAGATGAAGCAATCAGAGACGCGGATTCTGTGACTTCACCGCAACTATATAAGACCGGAACGCGATCTACTACGTACCGCTTGCTTACACTCCTCTCGTCTGTGCCGAACTGAAGCTGCATTAGCCGAGAACCTCACACAAAAGAAATTATTTTTAAAGCGATTTTTTGGGGGGGTGTCCCAGCTTTTATCAGAGACAGCTCCTCTTCTTCCCTTTCTAGATTTGATTCAGTTTATGGGATATGTAATTGCAAGTCCAGTGTGGTCCAATACTGCTGCATATACATATTAAGCCATCTGTTCAGTTCTGGAGCACATCTAATATCAAAGGTTGTCTACGACTGATTTTGCTTTTGTATCCGTAAAAAAACAGCATTTTATTTTCCAAGCCCACACACCAGTAAATTTTTGCAGCTCATTTCTTTTTGTGCAATTTTTATCCAAGTTTAATTAAGCGTGTTTTGTGCTATTGTAGTGAGTAAAAGAAATGTTTTTTTTTCAACGAAAAAGACGAGGAAAGTTTTTATCCTGGTGATTCCTGTAGCATAATTTTATATCCAAAGGTTAGATTAAAGCAGTTCTTCTTTGTTAGTCACAGGTAACACATACATGGCATTTTTAACACTCTCATAATCAAGTAAAATTTTTTCCTGGTGATTTCTGTAGCGCAATTTATATCCACGGGTTCGCAGCCTGTTAGTGGGTTCATTTGGAATCAAAACAGGGTGTGTGATTACAACGAGTCTGTAAATTTTATGAACAAACAGTATGTCCGACAAAGAGGGTGTCAGGCTCTTCCCATGCAGTGGCAACCACAACTCCTGGAGCAGGCACAGGTCGCAGCACAGTAAACCGACAATGCGCAGGGGGTCCCTCGTGAGGCCAGACTACCGGTTATGCACATCTAGTTGCCGTTTTGTTGACCACACCAAGGGTTCTTGACTGTTGACTGGGTCATCCCACTTCCTCCTATATGAAATCGACCACCCCCCCAAAATTCGGGGGGAACGTCGACACAAAACCCTTTTTTGGCATCCCCCCGGGACGCCAGCACTCTCACCTGTCCCATCCCCCCTGCCCGTCCGGGTTTTCCCCAAACCAGAGATCTACTATGGTTTGGGTTCAGCGCCACTATCATGAGGATCCAATTTGAGACGTCACACTACTTGGCACGAAGAAGGGGGGTGATATCCCCTGCATCTGCAGTAGGCAGCAAAGATGGGATGTGGAATGGCATGGGTGGGCTGTTGTGAGGGGCAGCCTCGCAAACCCCACCGTTGAGGTCACACGAAGATAAAACATAATCATGGGTGATGTACTGACCGCACTTGGGAGCCGGGGGAAGCAATGGCTTCATCATCGTCAGGAGAAAAAGGGTCAGTTTTCGCATCGGGCAGCTGCGCAGCCAGCAGTGGGTAGTGTGGCCATGAGTCCCAGGTAGCAGCAGTGCGGTCGGGAGCCAAATGGCCACGGTAGAAAACCCGCTTCGAAAGGGTCCAAAAAAAGCAGCGGCACAGGGGCTCAACGAGGCAGCGGCGGTAGTAGTCACTCAGTGCAGAGCGTTGCCGTATCATCGGATTGGCAGTCTTTGCTAAGAAACCGGAGGAGCCGAAAATGGTACAGTAGAATCTGTGGCATAAAGTGAAGAAAGGCCAGGAGCTAACGTTGGCACCAGGGCCCTGCATCAACCCCTCAGCGTCACCATCCGTGGCCTGGGAGAAACGGGGCCCAGTTTGTGGGGGCCCAAACCTGCCACCGGCTGCAACAGCAGCAGCGCCCATTGCACGCATGCCATGCAGCCAGTCAAGGCTCCACCACCTTTGCAGAAGGGAGCTGTTTCTCTTTGCCATCATCTCCTGGTCCAGATGCTCCTGCTCCTTGCTACTCATGGAGCCAGCAGTCGATTGCAAAGAAGCAACAGTATGCGTCCAACCATCCTAAGGTGCAAAAGCTGACCGTGCTCCTGTCCAAGTTGTTGGTACTGCAGTCCCTCTCTTTCCAAATGTTGAATTCTGCACCGTTCAGAGAACTCATGGCTTGTGCCGAGCCGAGGTGGAGAGTTCCAAGCCGTAATTTCTTTTCCAAAAAGGCAGTACCAGCCCTTCACAAATATGTAGAACAGAAGGTGGGCCAGTCCTTGAGCTTATCGGTTTCTTCCAAGGTGCACGGTAGCGCAGACGTGTGGAGCTGTAACTATAGTCAGGTCCAGTACATGTCCTTTACAGCCCACTGGGTGAATGTGACTCCTGCTCAGCCACACCAACAACTTGGACAGAAGACGGCGCTTTCTCCTTCACGTTGTCAAACTGCGGCTCCTGCGCCAATATCCGACTGCTACACCATAAGTGCTGCTCCATCATAACACATGTGTAGGGCACAGCGGTGTCACGGAGTTCTACACCTGGCTTGCCTCGGCAAACGAAGTCACACAGGGGAGGAACTGCTCCGCGTCATGCAGCAAGAAATCGATGTGTGGCTTTCTCTGCGCCAACTGCAAATCGGAACCATGGTGATGGACATTGAGAGGAACATGGTGTCTGCACTGCACCAAAGGGGGGATGGACTATGCCCCCTACATGGCGCTTTGTTTTTTAAAATCGGGTTTGGGAAAAAAGGGTTCCTGAAGGTTTTTCCCCCCGAATTTTCAGGGGAATTCTGAAAAGGGCCGGGAAACTGTGAAATCCATTTCACCTTTTCCTACAAAGCCGGGCACCCCCCTCCTCAAATTTTCCCCAGGGGGAAGAAAGCCCCCCCCCAACACAACGCTGATATCAATTTTTTTCCAAACCCTTGGGAAATTTTCCACCGGGAAAACAGGTTGGACCGACGGGTATGAACAAAAGGGAAGGCCTTTAAAACTTTTTTTTTTGATGAAGAAAGGGGGCCCGGAAGAAAACCCCCCCTGTGTAATTTTTGTTTGTCAGCCAGGGGCAACCCCATGGTGACCCCCTTGCCATTTGTTTGGGGCCCCCTTTTGAGGAGGCCACGTTATTTTAAATTTTGCCAGGACACAGGTTTAATAATTTTCTTTCCCCATTTGCTTCATGCCGGAACAGATCTGAAAAAATCTGTGGGGGCAGGGACGGGGAGACGCCCCCCGACTAAATCTCAGGGCCAAATTTAGCCCCGGTTTGGGGCCCGGAACGGAGAGGAGGGGGAAGGTTTTAGGGGGAAACATTGGGAACAAAAGAAATTTTTCTAAATGAAATTAGGGGTTTTTTCCTACCCAGTGACAGGAGGGGAAAGGAGCAGGTGCACTGGAGGGTAGGGGGAGATGGGAAAGACCCAACAATGACCCGCAAGCACCGTGGCAGTATACAGTGGAGATGGAGGCAGGGAGTCCCTCAGAGTCACTTGTGTAGTGAAATCCTGCGTAGTCAGTTGGCCGCTGCCTATGTGCAGCATGGTCCATCCTCTGACAGGTCTGAACGGGGGGTTCCTCAGCACTCATGTACAATTGCCTAGGCTGCTGTGGGAAGGGGGGGGGGGGGGTAGGAGCAGTACCAGCACCATCAGAACCCAACAAAGTCAGGAGTCACTGATGAGCAGCTTCCTTCACCCGCCTATTGAGGAGGGCACTCGCCAGCAGCAACAGCAGGACCTGGAGCAGACCCTGAACCAACAGGTGTTGGCCTACTTGGACAGCACTCTGCCACCCCAGTAAGAAGATCTGCTGGACTACTGGACAGCCAAACTGGATGTGTGGCCGCAACTTGCCGAGTTTGTAGTGGAGAAGCTGTCCTTTCCGGCCAGTAGTGTGGCATCAGAGCGGGTGTTCAGTGCAGCTGGGGCAATCGTTACCTCAAGGAGAACCCACTTGTCCACCGGAAATGTGGAACGACTGACCTTTGTCAAGATGAATCAGGCATGGATCAGCCAGGATCTCCACACACCAATGCCTTAGGCGTCAGATTACATCAGCCATGATGCCTCACCAAAACTTTGAGAAATGAGTCTGGTTTCAAACTAGCTGCCTCAGCCACTATTCTGAGGCTGCCACCCGCCTGATTCCACACATCTGCTGCCAGTTTCTCCATCTGCCTACCACCATCTTTACCAGGGACTGGTATTGCCACCCCCCTCCATACTGTGTCATTGTGCCACTCTCTGACCTCATGCTGCTGCTGCTGCTGCTGCTGTTGTTGCTGCTGCGGTCACCTCCACACCCTGTCATTATGCCACTGTCTGACCTCATGCTGCTGCTGTGGCTGCTGCCGTGCCCTCCATACTCTGTAATTGTGCCACTCTCTGACTTCATGCTTTTGCTTTGGCTGCTGCCGTGCCCTCCACACTCTGTCATTCTGCCACTCTGTGGCCTACTCCTGCTTTTGCCACCTCCAGAATGTCATCGTGCCACTGTCTGACCTCATGCTGCTGCTGTTGCTGCTGCCGTGACCTCCACACTCTGTCATTGTGCCACTCTGTGGCCTACTTCTGTTTTTGCCACCTCCAGAATGTCATTGTGCCACTGTTTGACCTTATGCTACTGCTGATGCTGCTACCATGACCTCCACACTCTGTCATTGTGCCACTCTGTGGCCTACTCCTGTTTTTGCCACCTCCAGAATGTCATTGTGCCATTGTCTGACCTCATGCTTCTGCTGTGGCTTCTGCCATGACCTCCACACTGTGTCATTGTGCCACGTTCTGACCTCATGCTACTGCTGTGGCTGCTGCCGTGCCCTCCACACTCTGTCATTGTGCCACTTTCTGACTTCATGCTGCTGCTGTGGTTGTGTGAAACCCTGCAAAGTCCACAAGGAGGCAACAAAGGCATTAATTATTTAACTAATGCATGTAAACCATATTGGGACACAAATAAAGACATTAATCACATGCCTATAAGCAGCACAGTCATTGTGCCACTCTGTGGCCTACTCCTGTTTTTGCCACCTCCAAATGCATTTTTTCACTGTCTACCTCATCTGCTGCTGCCGGCCCTTTCCACATTCTTCATTGTCCACTCGTGGCCTCTCCTGTGTTTGCCACCTCCAGAATGTATTGTGCCATTTCTACCTCATCCCGCTGCTGTGGCTTCTGCCGTGCCTCCACACTGTTCATTGTCCCCCTTTCTGACCTCTGCGCGTTCTGCGCCATGACCCCACACTCTGTGATTGTCCTCCCCCACTTCCAATACCCCCCCGGGTCTATGTGGAGCTCGACAGGCAGCTAAACCCTTCCTATTGTCAAAAATTTATGACCGGTTTTGAAGCTTATTTTTTTATTAACAGGAAAAGGGATTGGGGTAAAATGTGACAAACAAAAAATACATTAGAATAACATAGGCGTTTGTAACAAAACTAAAAACTTTGCAAAGTAAAATACATTAACTTTTACATGGTGGATGCATGTCCAGGCCAATCGAATAACACCACAGTATAATCTGAATAACTAATACAACAAGTTCTAAACTGTACAAACATTGCTTATAAGCTAATACTAGATTTTTTCACAGCCAACACTTACCAACTATACCAACAAGATGAGATGAATGGCTGATGATTCCTCTCTACAGACAGAGGTAAATGAGTCTCTACCCATAATGCAAAAGAATTCCTCTTGGGCAAAAAAACAACAAACCATTTGTTAAACCCTGCAAACAAAGGCCATAAGGGGGCACCAAAGGCTTTAATTATTTAAAATTAGCATGTTAAACCAATTGGGACAAATAAAGACATAATCACATTCCTATAACAGCACACTCCCCCCGGCCAAAATTGATGCCACTAACAGAGGTCCTCAAAAAGAAAACAGTTATGAGTTCATAACGGGGCTGAGGAACATTTTTAGTCTCAAACTGCCTATGCCCCCTTGACCTCTATTTTTGCGCAGTTTCCGTCTTTCGTTTTTGACAGTCTTTATAAAACGACATCACCAATTTTGGGGTTTGGGTTGGGGTTTTTGCCACTTTTTTCTTGTTTAGTGTGGAGATGTCTGTTCCCCACTTGTCCCAAAAGGGTATTAACGGGGCTTTGTACCTGCTCCATTAAATTTGAGAACTTTCGATGTGAATTCCCCTGCAGGAGCTTTAACAATGCCTCTTCGAGAAAGCACAACAGGAGTAAGGTCACTGGATCTTCTGGATCACTTAAATTGTAATTAAAGGTCGGCATTAAAATGGCAAAAAACCTCTGCGGGAAAGGGGGATTAACACTTTTTTAGTACCTTGCTGTCCCAAACTTGCAATAGGATAGATACAGAATTTATCTGCATCCCTATCATTCCCCCAAACTCCACCCATATGAAAGATGGGTAGATTGAAAGTCCAAGTAAACCTTGCTCACTTGGGTAATTTTCCACACTGAGTTACCATTTTGTAGGAATTTGTATTTTTTTAGCTGCTCCAACAAAGTTAGTCCTCGTCAAACGAATTGTTTCACGGGCCCTCTAGGCAATAAGCCCCTAAGAGCATTTATAAACTTGAACTATCCATAGATTCAATTACCCATAGGCCCCGGGTGGAAAAAATGAAAAAGAACTGCCCACCTTTTGCTGTTGGGTTTGACCTCCTCTGTGTACGAGAAATTTTGGGCCCAGGACCAAACACATCAAGACCCACGTTGGTGAAAGGAGGGATCTGAAACAATCCTTCAGATGGAAAGTTGGCCATCTTCTTTGGTTTTGAAAATGCCTCGCATTTTTGGGCAGGTAACACATTTGAAAATAAACTTTACTCACGCACGTTTCCCAATTTTCAACAGACCAAGCTCGAAAGCCGCTTCTGTAAACACCCGGGCCCTGATGTTTTATTTTCATTGTGGTAATCTGAAACAAGCAAAGAAGCAAAGATGATGACCGGAAATTTACTAAGGGTTTTTTTCAGCAAAGTCATTTCGGCTTTCTTGGGGTGCCCTCCAACTCTCAATAGTCCATTTTTTTCAATGAACGGATCCTTTCTTTAAAACACTTTTTTGGGATAGGTCCTGGTTAGTGATGCCTCAATTTCTTTGGCATAGATTTTGTTTTACAGTCCGAATGTCAAACTCTTGACTGATCAAGTTCACTTACGTGTAACTTTTTTTTTTAAGGGTACCATCCTTACAGCAGGGGTATACGTTCAAGGCATTTTTGAAAGAACGTCTATTGGGTAACTAGGGAGGGCTCGAAAAAATGATTTCCATGTATAAATCTACTAAATCGTGAGACTTTGGGGCTGCTGTTTTTTAACGCTGTATGCAACGCTGACAACTGAACAATTTCAGCATCTGTGTCTACATCCACTAGTTCAAATTTTTTCAAATCTTTGGTGTTTTTGCTCTAATTGTACCCAAGTGCAGGGCCTGAAAAACCAAATTTTGTCTTTTAGGCGGGCACGCTGAGATCTATTGCTTGGTCGCAGAATAAGGGGCTTTTTTTGGACAGGTTAAACCTTCTATTCGTAACACCCGTTGTTGACATAGACATTAAACCTTAGTTTTCGTTGAAATATAGTCCAGGACTACTTTCTATCTTTGTAAAACCAGCATTTTTTATTTCCATATTTAGTTCTATCGTGACAGTTCGGCAAACTCAACTGCTAAAACTGAAGCACAAAGTTCTAGTCGGGTATAGTGTGTTCAGGGAGTGGTAAAAGTTTTGTTTTTACCAGAGAACCAATGTGGAATTTTTCCTTTTTACACTATTTCTTCAGATAGGGTACGCAGCAATAGCTTTACAGAAGCTAAAAACCCAGGGCCACATGTATGAACCCCCCCGGGTCGGGTCGCACCTTTCCGCCAGTTTTCTGGCGGAATCTGCGCCTGATTTATGTCGGGCCGGGGGGTCTCATACATACAAGTAAAGTCCGTTTTCCCTCCCAGGTTTTAGGGCAGTGCGGGTCCGAGGGGAGGCGGGCTGCGCCCTATGATCGGCGCCGGGGGTAGTCGGTCATACATGCGGGGAAAAGTCCGCCGCGCCTGGCCAGGGTGTGGCGCAGGCGGGGACCGAGGCGTAGTGCGGCGCGCGCCTATGATTCGCCCCCGGAGGTACGCACTCATACATCGGGAAAAGTTCCCTGCGCCTCGCCATGTGTGGGGGCACAGTGGCCCGGACATGGGGGGCCAGTGGGGACTTAGGGGCGGGACGCGCCGAAAAACAGTTCCCCATGCGAGATAGGCTGGAACAGCGAGAAAAATTCCGATTCGGGGGCGAATATGAATCAAAAAACCCTTTAAAAACGTTCAACATTCTCAAAAAGGGGTGAAACCAAAAAATAAAAAAAAATAAAATAAAATCCTTTCCAAAACCTAATCAAGAATTAGGATATAGGAAATTTTCCGGTAAATACATAAATTCAAATTTTGAAAGCATTCTGATTGGGCACAGAAGCCAGCCAATCAGAATAGGAGCGCAGTGAACCTTAAAACCTTTGGGGGAATTTGACCAATCAAACCACGCGGGGTATTTTAAAATACAGTAAAAATGCTGAAAAAAGCTATTGGGTTTAAACTACCGGGGACTTGGCTAGCTCAGCCCAAACAAATAGGGGGACAGAGACCCATTCTAGCCTATGGAATTATTGACCCAAACGAATAGGGCGACAAAGACCCAATTTTTAGTCTATGGGAATTTAAACCAATCAAATCCACGGCGGGATAATTCAAATAAGTAAAAAGACAGAAAAGACTGATGGCGAAGCGGGTGCTTGGCAACACAGCCAATCAGAGCGCAGCTACTTTTCCCATTATAGTCTATGGGAGATGGGGGCACTGAAATCTCGGCACTCAGCGCCGTGCGGGATGAAGTATTAATAAAAAAATTATTTTTATTAAATGTTTAAAAAATTATCAATAAAAAAAAAGAACCCTTCTATACAAATAAAAACATTAAAAACCCGACAAAAAGCGTTTTTCGCTGAGACCGGGGGCACATAGGGAATTTCAATAGAGAAATCGCGGGAAATACAGTAAATTCAAATTGTTTAAGCTATTCTCATTGGTCGGCATAAAATAGCCCCAAACAAAAGGGGGGACATTTTCCCTTATATCCTAGGAGAAAAAATTTACCAATCTATTCAAAAGGGGGACAGTTTTAAAAAAAATAAAAAAGCAGAAACGGCTATTTGGTTTTAACGCGGGGCCTCTCCACTTAGCCAATCAGAGCCGAGCTACTTTCTCAAAGAGTTCTTGGGGGAAAAAAAAATTCTGAGCCCCGCTCTGTGATTGGCTAAGTTAAAAGAGGCGCCGTTATTTTTGGCCCAAAGGAGAGCAGCGAGGGTCCTATGGTTTTCTAATGCAACTGAAATAAAACGTACACGGGCCCAAATCAAAAAATTTAAAAACTACAAAGTTGTCCCGATGTGTATAAAAATGAATAATAATTAGGGGGGAACGAAAAAAAAATTTAATTCAATAAAAAACAAGTTTATTTCTTTTTTTTCGTTACCAAAATCAATAGTATGGGTGCAACGAAAATAAAGAAATAAACATGATTTTATTGATTTAATATTTTTTTAATATAAATAAAGTACCTACATTTGGTATCAAAGCGTGCGTGACGACCTGCCCTATAAATCTGTCACATTAATTAACCCGCACGGTGAACACCGTAAAAAAAAAAAACAGTCACAGAATCGCGTTTTTTGTAACAATTAAAACTTCCATTCATCCCGCAAAAAAAATGTCCTTACACAGCTCAGTATACGGAAAAATAAAAAAGTTATGGCTCTCAGACTATGGCGATGCAAAAACGTGTTTTCCTTTTCGAATAAAAGTGTTTTTATTGTGTAAAAGCAGTAAAACCTATAAAAAAAATACAAATTGAGTATCACTGTAATCGTACCGACCTGCTGAGAAAAACTAGCATGTAATGTATACCGCACGTGACCGCTGTAAAAGATAAAAATAAAAAACACTACCGGGAATGCCTCACAAAAACTTTAATAAAAAGTGATCAAAGCGTCATATGCACCCCGTAATTGTACTAATAAAAACGGCAACTCATTCCGCAAAAAACACGCCCATAATCAGCTCCATGCACAGAAAAATAAAAAAGTTATGGCTGTCAGAATAGGACAACAAAATAACGCAATTTCTTATAGACCTAATTCTATTGTGTAAAATTAATAAAACATAAAAAACTATATAAAATTTATATCATTGCAATTGTACCGAACCCCACAGTAAGGTTTTCCTGTCACTTATCCCGTATGGCGAACACCGTAAAACTGAAGCCCAAAAAACAATGGTGGAACTGCGTTTTTCCCCCCATTTTCATAGCCCAATACTAACAAATACTATGGACCACCTGTACACCTAAAATGCACAGTACACCCTTAGATGAGATCCATGAGGGGTGTTGAATCCAAAATGGGGCGACTTCTGGAAGGTTTAACTTTTTCTGGTACTTTGGGGGCTTTGCAAATGCGACATGACCCCACTGAAATCTGCGTTCCAAAAGCAAAATAGCACTCCCTCCCTTGTACGCCCTGCCATGCGCCCAAACAGCAGTTTACACCCACATGTAGGGTATTGCCGAACTTGGAAGAAATTGCTTAACAAAATTTGGGATGCTTTTTTTACAGGATTCCTTGTAAAAATTCAACATTTTCAGCTAAAATTGTAGATTGTTGGAAAAAAAAATGTAATTTTTCCAGTCTAACGCTAAAATATTTTGTGAAACACCTGTGGGGGGTTAATATACTCACTACACCTTGGATATATTCCTTAAGGGGTGTAGTCTCCAATATGGTTCAATGTATACACCAGTTTACCAGACCAGAAGACGCCCGGACTTGTTGAGGCAAGCAATTGAAGATAAGAAGAATGATTGATGTCCAGCGTTCTTCAGATAGCACTCAATTGTTTATTTACGTAGGAGATAAAACATCAGAGACCCACAGCAAAAGACTGATAGTCTTTTGCTGTGGGTCTCTGATGTTTTATCTCCTATGTAAATAAACAATTGAGTGCTATCTGAAGAACGCTGGACATCAATCATTCTTCTAGTCTCCAATATGGGTCATTTTAGGGGTGTCTATTAAGTTTTAGGCCTATAGGGTGTCCACAAACCTGAAATGGCGCCTAAATAAAATCGTAATGAAAATGAGACCCCAGAGTCCGGTAGGTGCACCTCCTATTCTGGGGCTTGTGGTTGAGCCAAATACTGAACTAGGGCCACATATGGGATATCTCTGAAAACAGCAGAATCTGGGGAATCAATATTAAGTTGCATTTCCCTGATCACATCTACCGAGTTCTTGTGAATAATGGCTGAAAATTGAAAATCTGCAAAAAAAAGTGAAATTTTAAATTTCACCTCCACTTTGCTTTCATTCCTGTGAAACACCTAATGGGCTAATAAACTTCCTAAATGCTTTCTTGAATACTTTAATGGCTGTAGTTTCTTAGATAAGGTCATTTATGGGGGTATCTAACATACAGGCCAATCAAAATCACGTTAGAACTGGACTGGTCCCTAAAAAAATGTATATTGCAAATTTTCTTGAAAATGTGAAAATTACTACTAAATTTCTAAGCCCCCTAATATCATAAATAAAAAAAAGACATTTAAAAAAAAGATGCCAACCTACAGTAGACATATGGTAGATGCCAGTTATATGCTATTTTGAGTGGAATAACTATCTGTCTTACACGCAGAAATTTTTGAATTTTGAAAATAGTAAATTTTTCAAATTTTTCATGATTCTTTGATATTTTTCACAAATAAACAAGGACTTTTTGGACCAAAATTTCTTACTAACTTAAAGCACAATGTGTCACAAGAAAACAGTCTCTGAATCACATGGATAGGTTAAGGTGTCAAAAAGTTATTCTCACATAAAGTGATACATGGCAGATTTTAAAAATGGGGCTCTGTCAGAAAGGCCAAAACTGGCTCCGGCTGTAAGGGGTTAATGACACACCCTCATGCTTGGCACTGGAGTCGAACACTACTCTTATTTGACCTGGTTTCTTTGGGTGGCACAATCCGAATATGGGCAAATACCAACGCTCCTCAGAGTCTTTTAAAGTAGGAGCTATCTCTGCATGACTATTCTCAAAAATCTTCTCCATGAATGTAAAAAAGTGGTCTTTCATATCTGGTTTTCTCTGAAAATTACATGTAAGAGAAATGAAGCGTTTGTAAACTTGTTCTCTGTTGTTAGGTAAGCGTGATCTCACAGTCTTGAAGGGAAGAGGAGCAACCCAATTATTGGAATTGTCTTTGGTTATTCCTTGCTCCATTATTGTTAGGAACAGTTTATCTTCAAATAACATTGCCACCTGATTGTCCTCTTTAGTTCTCTGGAAAACTGTGCATCCCAAATGGTCTTGGTCACTGTCACAGGCATAATTGTCACATGAAGAGCCTATGAAGGGACATGGTATTTGAAAGCTGTGTGGTAGCTCTTTGAGGTGGAAATTATTTTCACACGGTTGGAAAAAAGAAGGGCGTCCATTCTCTAGCGTGTTGTAAGCATGTTGTTAACAGAGGTCGGTTTGTGCACATTCCCTAGACAAACATCTCCTATAATGACCCACCCTAGATCAAGTTTCTGGGTATATGGAGCATTGTGAGGACCATTAATTTGGCTTCTAGCTTTGTGAACTCTCAAGATATCTCTCCCAAGGAGTAGGATTATCTGTGCTTGAGCATCAAGTTCTGGTATAAGATGAGCTATACGCCTCAAATGGGAGTGATATTCTGCAACATCTGGTGTAGGGATTTCAGCCCTATTGTCTGGGATCTGGTTGCACTCGATTATGGTAGGTAAGGGCAAGCAGGTGAGACCATCAATAGACTCTACCTGGTAGCCAGTAGCTCTCCTCCCCTCCGTCTCAACAGTACCAGCACAAGTCTTTAGTGAGTAGTTAGAGCTGGGTCCTTTGATGTTAAACATTTCGAAGAAAGCAGATCTGGCTAGAGACTTGTTACTTTGGTCATCTAGAATTGCATAGATCTTGATTGCTTTGTCTTTGTGGCCTGTTGGATAGACTCTGACTAGGCATATTTTGGAGCAGGACCTGCCACCTGTGAGTCCTTTGCAGACCTCTGTACATTGTGAAGTAACTGCTGGTGTATCTGTACTAGCATTACTCTCTCCTTCACCATGTTCCTCAGTGCTTTCTGCATGTGGTAAAGTCCATGGGGCTGGACCAGGGTGTAAAGCTGTGTTGTGATCTGTTCTGTCACACTCTGTACATTTTACACTGACCTTACAGTCCTTGGCAAAGTGTGATGTCGACAAGCAACATTTGTAGCATATGTTGTTCTCCTTGAGGAAGGTTTTACGTTCTTCCATCGACTTTTCCCTGAAGGCTCTGCATTTCGGTAAGGAATGTGGCTTCCTGTGCAAGGGACACTGCTTACTGGGATCCTTGATCGTGGCGTCCTGGTGAAAGGAGTTTGAAGACCTGTGAGAGTAATCTGTAGGAGAGATATTGGTTTTGTGAACTGTCACTGGTGTTTTATGATGCTTAAGAAAAGGAGGAGTGACAGATGACATTGTAAAATCAAAGCTTGGATCATTCCTAATCTTTGCTTGCTGTGTAACAAAGTCCACAAACACACTAAATGGAGGAAATGGTACATTGTGAGCTTGTTTATACCTGGACCCATGTGTGACCCACTTATCTTTGTTGTAAGGAAGCTTTTGTACTATAGGGTTGACATCTCTGGCTGTGGTAGATCTCCATCTGCTTTGGCAACCTGTAGTTCCATTAGCAAGTCACTTAGTTCTCTAAGTTTCTGGTATCCCTTACTAGCTATTTTAGGGAAGTCATCAATTATTTTGAACAATAAGCTTTCTATAGCCTCTGCTGAACCATAACACTCATCTAGTCTCTCCCAGATCACCTGTTTCTGGGTAATTTATGTTAATGTCTCTTATCCTCTTAGCATGCTCAGCAGATTCATTTCCGAGCCACTTTACTAGGAGATCTAACTCTTCCCTACATGACATCTCCAAGTCTCTGGAAAAGAGGATCGCCAAGCTTTATAGTTTTCCGGACGATCACTGAACTTTACAAGTCCTTTGTTGACCAGCTCACGTCGAGCAAAGAACTTAACAAAGTCTGTTGTGACTTGATTTGCACTGAAATGGGTCGCTGGAGAATTGTTCTGGTGTGAGTGAGGTGTATGATCATACCTGTTAGGAATCTTTGCATCAGTCCTGTCATTATCATACCCTTTAGGGGTGAAGAGACTTCCTCTGTGCTGGAATGAAGACTGGATTCTTTGTTGAGTGGTGAAGTCCACTTGAGCTGTGTCATGCTGCTCTGCATCCTCTTGCTTGTACAACTGTGGTATGAAATCAGTTCCCTGCTGCAAGATAGGATGTCTTTGGGGTGGCTCAGCGATGATATCTTTGGTTTCTTGAGCAGGCTGAGAGCTGCTAATGGAGTGTTGATGGACGTACTCTGAAGTGTGCTGTAGTGGATCTTGAGGGCTTTACTCTAGGCCAAGCATATTACTGTGTCCACTGTGATCAATACCAGAAGATGCAGCTGCTTCTAATATTTCTGCTTCAGCTATGGCAGCTGCTGTTACTTTCTCAATAGTGAGCTTCTCCAGTGTTACTTGTAGACGTGCCCTTTCCAGCTCTAAAGAGGCCTCTTGTTGCGCTCTCTCTGCTTGTTGTCATACCCACTCTGCTTCCAGGACTGCTTGTTGTCATACCCTCTCTGCTTCCAGGGACGCTTGTTGTAACTTCAGTTGCATCTCTTATTCAGCGAAGCAGCTCGAGCCTTCAGCCTTTGTGCGGGCGATGGCGGCTGCAATGCCGACAGATGATGCTTTGGAGGAGCTGGCTCTTGATCTTGTCTTTAGAGAAGATGTGTGGCTTTGCGACATGGTGTGACTGTTTAGAGATCGCTGTGTTGCTTGCTTGCAGGTGTCTGCGTGCATGTGGCTGACCTCTGTATAGTCTGAATCTACTCCTCTTGTTTTTAGCAGTTGTTTTACTGCTCCCACTTCACGTACCCCCGGGGTCTATGTGGAGCTCGACAGGCAGCTAAACGCCTTCCTACTTGTCAATAATTACGACCATGTTTGAAGTCTGTAGTTTTATTAACAGGACGTAGGATTGGGTAAAACTGATGGACAAACAAAAATGTACATTAGAATATACATAGACTGTTTGTAACAAACATAAAAACAGTGTGAAAAGTAGAAACACAGTAAACTTTACATGGTGGATAACATGTCCAGGCCAATCTGAATAACAGCACAGTATAATCTGTCATAACTACATACAACAAGTTCTAAACTGTACAAGCATTGCTTATGAAGCTAGATATTGCTAGACATTTTCACAGCCTAACAGCTTACCAACTATGCTTCAACAAGAGTAGAGATGAGATGACTGGTGATGTCCTCTCTGTGCAGACATGAGGGGAAATGAGTCATCTACCCATAATGCAAAAGAAGTTCCTCTTAGGCAGGAAACAACAAACATTTGTGAAACCCTGCAAAACAAAGGCCACAAGGTGGCTCCAAAGGCATTAATTATTTAAATAATGCATGAAAACCATATTGGGACACAAATAAAGACATTAATCACATGCCTATAAGCAGCACAGTCATTGTGCCACTCTGTGGCCTACTCCTGTCTTTGCCACCTCCAGAATGTCATTGTGCCACTGTCTGACCTCATGTTGCTGCTGTCGTGACCTCCACACTCTGTCATTGTGCCACTCTGTGGCCTACTCCTGGTTTTTGCCACCTCCAGAATGTCATTGTGCCACTACCTGACCTCATGCTGCTGCTGTGACTGCTGCCGTGACCTCCACACTCTGTCATTCTGCCACTCTCTGACTTCATGCTGCTGCTGTGGCTGATGCCGTGACCTCCACACTCTGTGATTGTGCCACTCTGTGGCATACTCCTGTTTGTGCCACCTCCACACTCTGTCATTGTGCCACTTACTGACCTCATGCTGCTGCTGCTGTTGATGCCGTCACCTTCACACTATGTTATTGTGCCACTGTCTGACCTCATGTTGCTGCTGCTGTTGATGCCGTCACCTTCACACTATGTTATTGTGCCACTTACTGACCTCATGCTGCTGCTGCTGTTGATGCCGTCACCTTCACACTATATTATTGTGCCACTCCCTGACCTCATGCTGCTGGTGTGGCTGCTGCCGTGACCTCCACACTGTGTCATTGTGCCACTCTGTGACCTCATGCTGCTGCTGTGGCTGCTGCCGTGACCTCCACACTCTGTCATTGTGCCACTTACTGACCTCATGCTGCTGCTGCTGTTGATGCCGTCACCTTCACACTATGTTATTGTGCCACTGTCTGACCTCATGTTGCTGCTGCTGTTGATGCCGTCACCTTCACACTATGTTATTGTGCCACTTACTGACCTCATGCTGCTGCTGCTGTTGATGCCGTCACCTTCACACTATATTATTGTGCCACTGTCTGACCTCATACTGCTGCTGTGGCTGCTGCTGTGACCTCCACACTCTGTCATTGTGCCACTCTGTGACCTCATGCTGCTGTTGTTGCTGCTGCCGTCACCTCCACACTCTGTCATTGTGCCACTCTGTGACCTCATGCTGCTGCTGTGGCTGCTTCCGTGACCTCCCCACTCTGTCACTGTGCCACTGTCCTCCAAGTACCCCCAAGCACCGTGGCAGCATACAGTGGAGATGGAGGCAGGGAGTCCCTCAGAATCACTTGCGCACATGGCCCGAAGCATGCTGATTTGCCTGGCTAGTGACAGCCGAATAGTCACCATCCAGCAGAGGGATGACTTCTGGCTCTCCACCCTCTTGGACCCTCGCTACTGGTCCAAAATGGGAGCCTTTTTTCCAGCTGCTGAGAGGGAGGACAAACTCAAGTACTATAGAGAAATCCTACTTAGTCAGTTTGCTAACGTTCCGAAACCATTTTTGGCCAAGGAAATTCTACCTTCATCAGCTTCTTCATTTATACCTAAAAAAGTTCCAAAGGCGTTTATTATGAAGTATAAACGTGGTAGTTTGAATCCAGTTTCTGCGTGACACCAATTTGTTGAAATGCAGCATATGGAATTGAAGGAGACCCTAACTACAGGGAATGTTTTAGGTGCTTATTTTGCATTCGGTGCCATTAGTGATGGAATTTAGTACAAAACTGGAATAGTGAAGCACAAGCAAATGCTGCAAAACTGGCTTTGGATGAGCTTCTTAAGTATGAAGAATGTGAATTACAGACAGGAAAAACCGCCTCCGCCTCCTGCTTGAGCCTCACCTGTCATATCTGTGTACCGTACCTCTTGCCTCCGTCCCTTGACCACGATCCTTGCCGGCTGTCCTGACCTTACACTTGTCCCCGACTCCGAATTTGCCTTACGATTTTTTACCTCGCTACACCTCGGCTGCCACCGCAAGCAAATCACGTCAGGGGTAACGACCTGGTAGACTCCCGCCGCAGCAAGTCCATCCCACTTTGCGGCGGGCTCTGGTGAAAAGTAGGACCTACTTAGATTCCGCTCCCTAGCGTGACTATTTCCATCGTCCCCTTACTGTGCTGCGATCTGCGACGACTCCAGTAACCTAATACTGTGTTCTTTGACTCTATTGTAGTATCTTAGCTCTCAGCTCATTTCTTTCAAGCTGGCACTGACGTTACCTTGTCAGGCTGCGTTTCCACTTCAGTTTTTTGGTCAGTTTGGCCCCCGTAAGTGCCCAGGGAATTTTAGAGTGAAGCGATTCTAAGAGCTGCGGCAGTCATGTGCGTGTCATTCTAAAACACAGTATTGTATGAAGACCAAACCAAGCTCCCTCTGCATATTTAAGCATGGCACAATGTTCTACAGCACCCTACAGGCTCTCTGCAGCCAGGAAATAGCTGTTTTTTAACACGATTCGTCCTGAAGTAATCCGGGACAAAACTGATTTTGTCCGAAAATTCGGCGAATTCGGCAAATCGAATTTTTGAGAAATTCGCCCATCTCTATCTGCAATACATTGTGGGTATGGTGATTAACAGTCACCATGGAAACCAGTACACAGCAGTAATGCTGTGTACAGGTCTCCTCTTGTATGAGCGATTTGAAGATCGCTGATACAAATCCCCTATGGGGAAAAGTTAAAAAAAAACTTGAAAAAGTAAAAAAAAAGTTAAAAAAGTAAAACATAAACACAAAAAATAAAATAAAAACACGTACACCGCCCTTTTCCCCTTTAGAAATGCCAATCGCCCCAAAAAAGATCAAAAATAAATTAAGTACACATATTTAGTATCGCCGCATGCATAGCGACCTACCCTATAAATATGTCACATTAATTAACCCATACGATGAACACTGTAAAAAAAAACAAAAAAAAAACAGTCACAGAATTGCGATTTTTGTTCATCCCGCAACACATAAAATGGAATAAAAAGTGATCAAAAGCTCTTATAAAGTTATGGCTATTAGAAGATAGCATGCATAAATATTGTTTTGCACAATGAAAACACTTTAAAGTTACGGCTCTCAGACAATGGCGATGGAAAAACGTGTTTTCCTTTTTGAATAAATGTGTTTTTATTGTGTAAAAACAATAAAACATAAAAATATACAAATTGGGTAACACTGGAATCATATTGACCTGCTGAGTAAAGCTAGCATGTCATGTATACCACACAGTGACTGCTGTAAAAAAAAACACTACCAGGATAGCTGTATTTTGTTCAAAATGCTTCACAAAAACCTTAATAATAATTATCAAAGCGTTATGTGCACCCCATAGCAGTACCAATAAAAACATCAACTCATCCGGCAAAAAACAAGCCGATAATCAGCTCTTTATACAGAAAAATAAAAAAGTTATGCCTGTCAGACTATGACTAAATTAAAATCAAATTTTTTATAAACTCATTTCTATTGTTTAAAATTAATAAAAAATAAAAAAACGATATAACATTTATATCATTGCAATTGTACCGTACCACATAGTAAAGTTATCCTGTCATTTATCCTGTACGTCGAACACTGTAAAAATGAAGCCCAAAAAACAATGGTTGAAATGTGTTTTTTTCCCCCCCATTTTCATGGCCCAATGCTTAAAAAAATATGGAACACCTGTGTGCCCACAATACACCCCTAGATGAGATCCGTGTGTTGTCTTGAATCCAAAATGGGGCGACTTCTGGAAGATGTCACCTGTTCTGGTACTTTGCATTGCACATGCAACTTAGCCCCACAAAATCTGCATTCCAAAAGCCAAATAGCGCTCCCTCCCTCATACGCCCTGCCATGCGCCCAAACAGCAGTTTACTCCCACATGTAGGGTATTGCATAACTTGGAAGAAATTGTGTAACACAATTTGGATTCTTTTTTTTTAATTTTAACAGCCTAATGCTTAAAAAATTTGTGAAACACCTCCCTACAGCCCTGGATATTTTCCTTAAGAGGTGTAGTTTCGAATATGGGGTCTTTTTAGGGAAGTTTATTAAGTTTTAGCACTGCAGGTTGTCTGGATACCTGGAATGGCGTCTAAATAAAATTGTAATGAAAATGAGACCCCAGGTCTGGTAGGTGCTCTTCCTATTCTGGGGCTTGTGGTTAAGCCAAATAGCGCACTAGGGCCACATATGGGATATCTTAGGGCCACATATGGGATATCTAGGGTAACAAACTTCCTAGATGCTTTTTTAAATACTTTAAAGGGTCTAGTTTCTAAGATGTGGTCATTTATGGGGGTATCTAACATACAGACCCCTCAAAGCCACATCAGAACTGGACTGGTCCCTAAAACAATCTATTTGGCAAATGTTCTTGAAAATGTGAAAAATTACTACTAAATTTCTAAGCCCCCTAATGTGGTTAAAAAAAATATTTAAAAAATGATGCCATCCTACAGTAGACATATGGTAGATGCTTGTTATAAACTATTTTGAGTGGAATAACTATCTGTCTTACACGCAGAAATTTTTGAACTTTGAAAATTACTAATTTTTCTAAATTTTCATGATATTTTGATATTTTTCACAAATAAACAAGGATTGGACCAAAATTTCTTACTAACTTAAAGGACAATATGTCAAGAGAAAACATTCTCTGAATCACTTGGATAGGTAAAATTATCAAAAAATTATTCTCACATAAAGTGACATGTCAGATTTTAAAACCAGGGCTCTGTCAGGAAGGCCAAAACTGGCTTCGATGGTAAGGGGTTAAATCAAGGGGCACAGCAAGTGCGTGCCCCTTGTGGCCACACAGAGCAGAGCCAGAGAGAACAGTAGGAAGAAGGAGGCGCCGCCCTGAGGGCTGGACAGAGCACGGTGCGTGGAAAGGTGAGTAACGGAGCATGCAGGGGAAAGCAGCGACAGGGGCGAACTTGGAACAGTTCCCAGAGTGCAGCGCACCCCTCAGTAGAGGCAGGGAAAGTAGCGTGACCGCGGACTGGGAACCAGATGGCAGGTTGCCTCGTTACACCCACTCAACGTCCTGATGGACTTTCCTCCAAATTATCCCTCCAGCATTGAGTGCCATCCGGACTTTGCACCCTAGATGGGATTTCCTCTGGTTGGTTAGTCTCATACCGTCTCTTATCATATATTTCACCCTCTACCTGGTATTATCATACTCTTCGTCTCATCTTGCACATTATATCTTATATCCTTGTAACTTGTGAGTAACTTAGGCTCCATTCTTAACTCTTAATTCTGCACTTCAAGCATTTTCCTTTAAGTGTCTTCCGATATATCCTCTATACCAACTTTTGTTTCCTTCCCCTTTTTTTCTACCCTTGATTCTCTTTTCTTTCTACCTCCTTTTATGTTTCCATAGCCTTGTACTACTTTTGACATTATCCATACGTCTCAATTGTACAACTTTCTCTCACTTTTTCTTCATCTTCTCATATCTCTTTTGATATTCTTTCTTATACTAATCACTCTACCTTTTGTTTCGGTGACTGGTACGACTAAGGTTTTACAACTGATGGATACGAAAAAAGGTCTATCGGACCATTTAAGTATAGGAAAATGTAGTCTGTTGTGCCATATAGTAAGAAAATGTACCGAGAAAATATGCCGAGGACGTCCATGCCGACAGAAAATATGTTGGAAATAGCGACAGGCAAGACATAGAGCAGAGGGTAGACCCAGTAGATTGACAAAATGGAACATCTTAGAGATCCGGTCTGTGACCATCCAGACAACGGTATTAGTGATAATTAGTGTTGAGCGATTATTATCGACAAAGTTGAAATCGGCACAGTTTTTATGTTGATCGAAATTTTTAGATCATGCGATAATTTAGGTTAAAATCTGTGCATCATCTATTAAGATTGCGCCATTTTCGGCGCTTCCTGTCATTTTGGCGGCCAGCAAATCAGCTTACAGAATAGAGCAGGGTGAGATGTGTGTGCAACGTCATGACTGGGATGTGTATGGTTGCGATTGGCTGGAAAAATCACATGACCTCGTTTTACATAGAACAGCGTTTCCTGTTCAGCCTCAGTGTCTCTCAGCGTATCAGAGCAGAAGGACGTGCGTTCTGCTTGTGTCCAAACAGCTCAGCGAAATTATTTCTATTCTTCCCAGAGAAACCTCTACTATTAGCTGTGATCCTTACAATTTAGTTAGATTAGAGATTGGAAGATTTTATGTAGTTAGGTAGAGAATTTTAAAGGAGCATCTACCGCTGTAAAGTCACGGGGGGGAGCGGAGGGGGGCCCCCGCGGGCGAACACAGACAAGCTCTATAAAGAATACTGGATAAAGTTCACCAAGACTTAGTGTAGACATTGCACTGCAATAGCTTTATTTAACAGTTTTTCTATTGAAATATTTCCTGGATATTGGGCAGCCTGAACTTATAGGATACACATCTTTTCTAGTAGCTGCAGGTCCTTTGTTAGGTGCAAAACTCCACTTTTATTATCAGTAAACATTCATATAGGTGTTCATTTTCAATTTTGCCCATTCCACCTTTGTTGATATATCCACCTTGCACTTAAATTTGAATCCAGCAATTTTATAGTCACCACAGGTGAATTGAAAGGTGCCAAAAATATCTTGTATTATACGAATACATAACAGATACGTGTTTTTTTACTTTGGCGCACTACAGCTTTGTTCATTGAGGCACCTTGCACTTAAATGTGAATACTGCAATTTTTTTAGTCACCACAGGTGAATTGAAAGGTGCCAAAAATATCTTGTATTATACGAATACATAACAGATACATGTTTTTTGACTTTGGCGCACTACAGCTTTGTTCATTGAGGCAGCTTGCACTTAAATTTGAATACAGCAATTTTATAGTCACCACAGGTGAATTGAAAGGTGCCAAAAATATCTTGTATTATACGAATACATAACAGATACGTGTTTTTGACTTTGGCGCACTACAGCTTTGTTCATTGAGGCAGCTTGCACTTAAATTTGAATCCAGCAATTTTATAGTCACCACAGGTGAATTGAAAGGTGCCAAAAATATCTTGTATTAAACGAACACATAACAGATACGTGTTTTTTGACTTTGGTGCACTACAGCTTTGTTCATTGAGGCAGCTTGCACTTAAATTTGAATACAGCAATTTTATAGTCACCACAGGTGAATTGATAGGTGCCAAAAATACCTTGTATTATCCGAATACATTTTAGATACGTGTTTTTTCACTTTGGCGCAGGCCAGCTTTGTTGATAGATCTACTTTGCAGTTAAATTTGAATCCAGCAATTTTTTAGTCACCACAGGTGAATTGATAGGTGCCAAAAATACCTTGTATTATCCGAATACATTTCAGATACGTGTCTTTTCACCTTGGTGCAGGCCAGCTTTGTTGATAGATCTACATTGCAGTTAAATTTGAATCCAGCAATTTTATAGTCACCACAGGTGAATTGAGAGGTGCCAAAAATACCTTGTATTATCAGAATACTTTTCAGATACGCGTTTTTTCACTTTGGCGCAGGCCAGCTTTGTTGATAGATCTACTTTGTAGTTAAATTTGAATCCAGCAATTTTGTAGTCACCACAGGTGAATTGATGGGTGCCAAAAATACCTTCTATTATCCAATACATTTCAGATACGTGTTTTTTTCACTTTGGCGCAGGCCAGCTTTGTTTATAGATCTACTTTGCAGTTAAATTTGAATACAGCAATTTTGTAGTCACCACAGGTGAATTGATAGATGCCAAAAATACCTTTTAATTTCCGAATGCATTTCAGATACGTGTTTTTTCACTTGGCGCAGGCCAGCTTTGTTGATAGATCTACTTTGCAGTTAAATTTGAATACATCAATTTTGTAGTCACCACAGGTGAATTGATAGGTGCCAAAAATACCTTGTATTATCCGAATACATTTCAGATACGTGTTTTTTCACTTTGGCGCAAGCCAGCTTTGTTGATAGATCTACTTTGCAGTTATATTTGAATCCAGCAATTTTGTTTTGATTTGAGGGATTTGAGAATAGCTGTGATTTGCCGTCTTTTAATAAGAGACTTTCCAAAACTCTTCCATACCTTCTCAAATTTTTATATTTCTGAACATGGAGCGAAATTCAGGTGGTAAGCGAGCAAAGAGGGGGGTAGGACATGGAGGTAGAGGTACGAGAGAAGGTGCTCCTTCCAGTGCTGGCGACAACACGCATGCCAGCGGATCGTCAGTTGCAGGAACGTCAGGCCTGTCATCGCTGTGTCAGGGCCCTGTGAATCTCAGTAACGAACAGCGTCGCCAATCTGTCCTTCAGTGGTTAATGCAACCTGCATTCAGCAGTCTTACCTCCTCGTCCTCCCAGTCACGGCCACAAATGTCGTCATCAGCATCACCAGCATCCGTCCAACATGAAGCAGCCCAAATGTCAACTCGTGTACCCACCACTGTGGATAATCCATTTTCTGAAGACCTCTTTGATGACAAAATGCGGTTGCGGTCAGAAGGCATGTTAAAAGATCAAGAGCCTTGTCGTCCAGAAATTTCTAAAGAGCTACCCGGGTCTGGACTGCCTGCTGAGGAAGGCTCGAAGTCTAAGTTCGCACTTCCGCCGTTCACACCCTGCTTCGTCCTGCCTGGCTGCGTTGCAGCGTCAGCTCGGCCTCCCCGTCAACCGTCTCATTGTTGACGTGGCAACACGCTGGAATTCCACCCTCCACATGCTCCAGCGATTGTGGCAGCAGCGCAATGCCATTACGCAGTACGAAGTGACACATGGCCTGACAAGCAGCGGTGCGGACCTCGGGGTGTTGAGTCACCGAGAGTGGAGGCAGGTGAAAGAGCTCTGCACCATCCTTGCCAGTTTTGAAGAAGCCACCAAAATGGTCAGTGCGGACAATGCCCATGTCAGCATGAGCATTGTGGTGATCTTAGTTCTGGAACGATCATTGGACACTCTGAAACAACAGGTCCCGCCAGCGACGGAGGAGGAGACGGACACAGATGCGGACACGGAGCCTTTCTCTCCGTCAAATCCACAAGGCCCGACAGTTTCACAATTTCATCGGTCTTCATTAGGCAGTGGTTCGGGGTCCAGAGCTAGTGCAAGGTGGCGCATCAGCTCTCAGGGTGCATCATCTCAGGCAAGTCAGGGCTGTGTTGAAGCTGTGCCGGAGGCAGCGGAGGAGGAGGAGGAGGAGGTATTCCTAGACACCAACGTTACCGACGTCCCTGCCTTGGAAAGTGGTTGGCGCGAATTTGAGGAGGAGGAGGAAGATGAGGAAGATCATTTTGCTAGTGCCCCTCGACCAGAGGCTTGGGAAATCAAGGCTCCATCTCTCACATGAGTGCTTGGATGCTCCATTCCCCCAAAATGTTCCTCGCATTAAGGCCCTCAAAATGAACAAAGTTTTCTGGTGGCCACATCCCGGATCCCCGGTCAAAACAAAACTCAGCACTTTCCTTCCACCCCCCAAATAAGAGAAAAGCGGAAATGGAGACCCTTTTGATGATCAACTGGAGACATCTGTTGGTCGTTCCGTTCCCCAAATGCACGGTGGAAAACTCACGACGTGACGCGTAGAGTGCCAATTGGCGTTTGCGGCGAAACAGCAGGCAAGGTGGCAGAAGCTAACGGGTGACCTTGGCAATCTTTGTTTCCCCTCACAAAAAATGCAAGCAGGGCACAAATCCAACACACAGAGGACCAGCTTCACGATCATGGTGCTCGGATATATTGCGTCTCAACACGATGTTTTGGTTTGGTGTTCGGACCCATAGACTGTGGGTATCCAAAATGGCATCGATTGGCCGAGCTGGCTATTCACGCCATAGAGGTAGGTGTCCTGCCAGCAGCAGCGTCTTATATGAGCGGTACCTTCAGCACAGTGGAGGAGTATTCCAGACAACACATCCGGCTTTCCACAGATAATGGGATCGTTTGACTTCTCATCAAGATGAATAGGTATGGATATCGATGATGTTGTGGCCCCTATTGGCCATAGTCGTGGTAACTAATTAGTCTGCGGTCTCTTCACGTGCCTATTCAAAACAGAAATTGGTCCTCTTGAAAATTTTTTTTAAATTGATCATTTCTTACTCGCAATTTTTATTCTCTTTTTCCAACAGTTCATTTTGTTGGTTTTGCTGTGAGGAGACTGTAAAAAGACAGAAGGTTTCTGAACAAACCACCGTCTTCCATTTACTCACTATATCTCGAGAAGTTTTCGCTTTGTCAATGGTTTTGAGGTCATGTTGACTGTGAGATAAAGCTATAAATTACTGGGACTTTGGAACATAAATGTGGCCTTTTTAAGTGGCTGATTTCTCCCTACAGAATTTTTATTAGTGGCTGAGAAGTCATACTTTTAATTTTTTGGGGTCATGTAGTGTGCTGATACAGCAATAAAATCATGGTCTTTGGTACGATAATGTGGCTTTTAAGTGCCATTACTTGCCTCACAATTTTTAAATCGTGGTGAGAAGAAAGTTTCATAGTTATAATTTTTTGGCGGGTCATGTTGCTGTGAGAGATACAGCAATAATCATGGTCCTTTGGGAACAGAATGTGGCTTCTTAAAGTGGCATTTCTGCCTCACAATTTTTAACAGTGGGCTGAGAAGTCAATTTTTATAATTTTTTGGGTCATGTTGCTTGAAATGCAGCAAATAATACAGGTCCTATTATCAAAAAATGTTGTTTCTAACGACATTTGTTCTCCACATTTGTCCAAAGTGGGCTTCAAGGGTCACAGGCTTTGATTTTTTGGGGCTTTTTGCTTTGAAATGCATGCAAATACTTACAGGTTCCTATTATAAAAAATGTTAGGTGAATTGTTTCTAAATTGACATTGTTCTTCCACAATCTGTCAAAGGGACTCCAAGGGTCATGCTTTGTATTTTTGGGGGCATTTTGCTCTGAATGCAGCTATACCATACAGAGTCCTATCATAAAAAAAAATGTTGTTTCTAAAAAGTCATTCTGTTCTTCACAATTTGTCAAAGTGCTCAAGGGTCGAATTGCTTGGAACTTTTGGTGGCATTTTTGCTTTTGAAAATGCAGCATTACTACAGGTTCATATTATAAAAAAATTTTGTTTTCTAACATAACATTTGTTCTTTCACAATTGGCATGAGTGGCTTCAAGGGTGATGTGCTGTCAGAAAGGAATAATAGGACAATGGTAAACTGGAACATATGGCAAAATGATTGTTTATGTAAGAGCTTTATACATAGCTATCCATCCCTGTATTAGTCAAGACCCATTTAATACAATTAACAAAAAAGACGATTCATAGACATGGCTTGGATCTCCATTCCTATTTTAAAAATGTGTTTTTCTAGAATTAAAATATAAAAACTGTGCATGTATACAAAATTAGCATCGGTTAAAAAATTGTCCTAACTGAATTGTACAAGAGAGGTACAGGGACAAAACTTGACCATATGTTGGTTCTTTCAAGAGGACATGGAGTTCTGGAGCACGGACCACCCCGAGAACAATGTACAAGAGACAATTTCCTCCAGTCATGTTGAGGTAAAATATGAAAAAAAGAATTTGCCAAAGGAAAATGGGCAACCTGGTGGAAACAGGTGCGTTAACAACCAGAAATTTCAAGTGAAGCTCAATTGGTTCGCACTAATACGGACAGGGGCAAAGCAGCTTCCAGGACAGGGAAGTATATGTCCAATGAAAACTAAAATGGTGGGTTGAAAGAACTCCTCTTCACGGCACTTTTGAATCTGGTGGGTTTCAGACAGGTTTAATGGTCATTCTGCAGGTACAGGATGATACTAGTCAATGTCAGTTCAACTAAACATGGTGATTGGAATGGACTCCTTTTTCCCGGCACTCTTTTGTATCTGCAGAGGGGTCATGCAGGTTTGGGGCTCCGGCTTGTGGGCCAAGGACAGGTATTAAGTCCAATGTCCAGTTAACTAAATTGAGTCGGTTGAAAGACTCCTTTTTCAGGCCACTTCTGGTAAATCTGGGGTCATGGTAGGTTTGGGGCTCTTGCTTGGCCAGGGACAGGTTTGTCAACTGTCCATGAAACCTAAAATGGTGGTTGAAAGACTCCTTTCCCCAGCACTTTTGAATCTGTGGGTCCAGATAGGTTAATGGTCCATTTGCGGGTACAGGACAGATATGTCAATGTCCAGTTCAATCTAAAATGGTGGTGAAAGACTCTTTTTCCGGAACTTTTAATCTGGGGTTCATGCAGGTTTGGGGCTCAGGACTGTGAGGCCAGGACAGGTATTGTCAATGTCCAGTTCAACTAATATGGTGGTTGAATAGACTCCTTTTTCGGCATTTTTTATATTGGGGGTCATGCAGGTTTGGGGCTCTGCTGCGTTAAGGACAGGGATATTCATTGCTTCCAGTTCAAAGTAAGTGATGTTCATATTTTATGCTTTCTGGCCCTTTTTTAATTTCGTGAGGCGCGATGCTGAGTTTAAGGGTCATGGACTGTGGTACAAGAAAGGGTAGTGAATGTTGTGTGGGGGGGTTTCTGTTTTTCTCGTGGCTTTATTACAACCTAAGTGTGGTTGCTAAGATGTAAGCACGATATCCCTTTTTAGACTGTTGTGGATGTTAATTCAGTTCTCCAGCCGGTTTGGGGATGTAAGAATGAAGGTGTTGTTGCTCTCCCATAGCTTTTACTGGTCATCGCTCATATCTCGACTGCTCACTAGGACGATTCTTGGCGATGATGGTCGACTAACTGTCCATCGGACTATGTCGATGGTCAACGTATATTCGGAGCAACAATAGATGATAATATCCGTGGCCATGTGGGTGTTGTATGGACTGCTGGGGATGGGGGTAGGGCTCTGTTGAACAGACCAGCTGGCTTGAGGCTGAGGCAATGGTTCCGGCCAACAGGAAGTACAAAGACTGCAAAATTAACGAAAGTCCTTAAACCAGATCAGGCCACCAATAAAACAAGATATTAGGGGAATGTGATTTTTGCACCCCAGCGACACGAAAGCAATGTCCCCAAATTAATATATTTTTCCAAAGCGCAGGGGGCACGCATCTATTACCCAGAGGGACACATTGGAGGTCCACGAGAGCAGCAGAGATCAGACGATCAGGAGGAATGATGTGCCAAGTAGCCAGTTATCCAATCAAGTCTGAGGCATGGGAAAGGGCATCCGTTTTGACATTTTCTCTGCAGGGCAAAAATGGATTAGAAAGTCTGACTCGGGATGAGAGCGCGACTCGTGCTTAAGCGCTGGGATTAGTGCGTTGGGCTTCCTGTCTGAAGGTATTGGAGGGTCTTGTGACCGTTTTAGATGTTGACCATGTGACGTGCTCCCTAAAGGAGGATATGCCACTCCTCTGAGCCAATTTTGTTGCCCTGTCCCAGTTGGTGTATGTTCTCTCTGCGGACGGTAAAGGTGTTAGAAAAGAAGCACATGTGAGAAGTGTTGCCTTTGGGACCTGGTTGAAGCAAGAACCGTCCGCTACGAATGATGAGGGATCGAATTCTAAGGAAGATGGTTTCTACGGATCTCTGGCCAGGGGAAAGCACAGGTGCAGAGTGAAATGCTAATTTCTAGCATAGAGAAGGACTTTTTTGACCACGGTGAGCCATAGTTTCAGTTTGCCATTCTTTCTTGGTGAGTGCCACTATTGGAGATACCCCTGAAAAAAAAGTGATTGGCCACGACAACTGATGTAACGTCTTGGAACAAACCAGAAAAAACGTTGTAATGGCTGAAAGGCCTTCAGCATGGCCATGCAGGCGGCAGACAATTTAGTGGGGTCCATTTGCAGACCCTTGTCCGAAATAATATACCCGAGAAATGGGAGGCTTTTCTGGTGGAAGAGGCACTTTTCAAGCTTGGTGTAGAGGCGATTATTCCGTAGACGCCTGAACACCTGACACACGTGGACCTGGTGAGACTCTGGATTAGGTGAGAAGACAGGATATCATTCAGATAGACGACCACACAGGTGTAAAGGAGGTCCCTGAATATGTCGTTGATAAATTCCTGGAAGACCACTGGTACATTACAGAGTTCAAAGGGTAAAAAAAGGTACTCAAAGTAGCCATCGTTAGTGTTGAAGGCAGTCTTCCACTCATCCCTCTCACGGATCCAAATGAGGTTGTAAGCTCCCCGCAGATCCAGTTTTTTTGGATGTCCCAGGTACTGACAGTGGATAGACCCTGCCCCGGGGAGATTACGTATCGGGCAGCAGGTCAATAGGGAAGTCAGGTGATGAGGAGGGAGAGTCTCAGCTTGCTACTCAGAAAAGATGTCCGAAAAGTCCTGCTATGGAGCGGGTAGGCCTGGCAAAGGCTTGGACAGTGTTAATTGAGAAACAGGATGCACTGGGCGGGGTGCCACCAAACAGTGAGTCTGGCAGGCTTGTTCTCAACATGTGACTTCGCCTATCTTCCAATTCATCATAGGGGCATGATGTTACAGCCACGGGAGATCCAGAAGAATAACAGAGGAAGAGAGAGGTAATACATAGAATGCGAGTCTCTCCTTATGTAATGCCCCTACTTGAAGGGACAAGAGCTCCGTACGAAATTGGAGCGGGTCACTGAGGATCTCCCCGCTACAAGAGGAGATGGCTAGTGTCTTCTGCAGGCGGAACACTGGGAGGTTATATTTTGACACCAGGGAAGTGTCCGTGAAGTTCCTGGCTGATCGGGAATCCAGGAAAGCGGAACTTGGAACTGGATCCAGACACGATTTGTACCGGCATGATCAAACGAGGAGAGGAATTTCTCACACCTAGGGACACCTCTCCCACGTAGCCTAGGTGCGCGCGTTTCTTGGATGCTGAGGACAAAGCGGCCAGCCCCTGCGGTAATGTTTAGGGCTGGCACAGTAGAGGCACAGGTGTTCATCATGGTGTCACGACAGCTCTTGTGGAGTCAAGTGGGCTCTATCCACTTGCATGGCCTCCTCGGTGGCCAGCAGGGAGGGCTGTAGTGGAGGCCTTTGGAATACCAGAGCAAGACGGGGAAGACTACGTGTCCTGGCCGGTTTTTGGTCTTGACGAAGCTCCTCCTGTCTTTCTGAGAAGCGTAAATTGATCTGAGTAGTCAGGCGGATAAGGTGACTCAGAGAAGAAGGGAGATCACGGGCGGAAAGGGTGGACTTGATCTGGCTAGTGAGGCCTTTCTTAAAGGTGGAAGTCAATGCTGCATCATTCCAGGACAACTCTGATGTCGGGGTGCAGAATTGCACTGCGTAATCACCTATGGAAGTGTACCGTTGGTGCAGGTTCAGCAAGGCAGTCTCGGCAGAAGAGGCTGGTTCCTCAAATACACTGCAAACTCGCTGAGGAATGTGGAGAGGTTGGCCATGACCAGGTTATTTCTGTTCCTGAGTGAGGTAGCCCAGGCCAGGGCCTTCCCGGAGAGAAGGCTGACCACAAAAGCCACCTTAGACCTTTCGGTAGGAAACTGGCTGCACATAAATTAAAAATGCAAGGAGCACTGGTGATAAAGCCCCCGCAAGCCTTGGGTTCCCCATCGAATTTCATAAGTATAGATAGACGCAGTCTTGGGCCGGCAGACAATGCAAAGCCAATGATGCAGAGGGAGCCACAGAGGACGGCTGCTGCTGCTGCTGAGTGGTGAGGAGCTGCTGCATCATGGCGGAGAGGTGGCTGAGTTACTGTGCTTGTTACGCGATCTGATGCGACTGCTGGGACACGATGGTGGTTAGGTTAGCAATGCTTGGTAGAGGCACTTTGGCTGTATCCATGGCTGGATCTCACTGTAACGATCAGGAGTAGTGGATCCTGTGGACCACCGCAAGTGGTGGTATAAGCCATGAGCGGAATCTAAGTAGGTCCTGGTATTCACCAGAACCCGACGCAAAGTGGGATGGACTTGCTGCAATTGGAATCCTACCAGGTCGAGACTTGCTTGCGGAGGCAGCCGAGATGTAGCATGGTACAAAATCGAAAGGCAAACTGGTAGTCGGGGAGAGGCAAGAAGATCAGGACAGGCGGCTAAGGTTCGTGGTCAAGGGACGGAGACAAACTGTACGGTACATGGTATAACTAACAAGATACAGGGAACGCTTTCTTAGTAGACTAACAGCATTAAAGATCCAGCAAGGGAATCAGGAAGGGGCAGGCTTCCAGTGACAGTGATAGTGAATCACTGCTACTCTGGCTCTGTAAATCTAACAGTACCGCCGGTGCGCATGCACCCTAGGAAGTGGGACGCGCATGCCGGGAGGCAGAGGCGTCGGCAGGAGCGCAGACTCGTAAGTAAGGCAGAGACTGGTCAGAGGAACGAGTGCGCCTGCGGCACCGCTCGTCAGCGGGGCATGGGTACGCCTGTGACCTGGAGTAAGGGTCACAGGCGTGCCCATGACATGCATTCAGAAATGTTACATGTAACCAGCATATTTCAGGTCTTTTATTCTCTGCTTACTTCATTCCATCTGTTTTTGTATGTTATAATGAGTTTGGTCTTTTTAATGAAGATATTTAAAGGGGTTGTCTCGCTACAATGATTGGGTTTTAATTAAAAGATCTTTAAAAAACAAGCAGCTTTGCAATATATGTTCATTACAAATGTCCTACTGATTTTGAGCTAGCTCTGTTCATAGGAGTGCCTCAGCTTCTCAAATTTCTATAGCAGCCGACCTGTTGATCCTTATCTTACTGGCTGTCAGGTCTGAATGACTCATCACCTTTGAAGAAGGTCGGGAGCAGAGAGCCCTCCCGCACAGAATGCTTCTGTAGTGTAGGGAGGAGGAGGGAGGACTCTGGCTTCTATGTCCGTGCTGCCTGGATTAACCCTGTGTGTGCCTGCTTCCTCCTGCTCTCTACACAGATTGAGCAGAGATGAGGCTGATCAATAGATGTGACAGCAGTGACCCTGTTTGTTACTATAATCATGATGTCTGTGGAGCTGTAACTATAATAATACTATACAGATTGTGAACAGTTCATGCTGTACTAGGGACACATCCTGAGTAACACTTTGCAGCTTTCCTGCCTCTGTTCTGAGAGAGTTTGTTTGTTGTTGCTGGAGATGTGGGAATAGTAAGCATAAGCAGGGGTATAGGAACACTTGCAGCCCTCTGTTCTGCTATTAGCAATCATAGACCTCTCCGAGGCAGGCACACAAGGGTGTAACTCTAGCAAGCAATCCCGCGATAGCTGCCGTGTGCTGAGAGGAGGAGGTGGGAGAGGGAGGGGGAAGAGGCAGAGAAGCTAGCAAGCCCCTCAATTCAACTCCCATTCACAGACAGAGGCTGAAAGCTATTAATGAGACAACTCCTTTAAGTTCAAGTGTATCATTCTCGTAAGAGGAATGTGTCACTAATATTTTCTTTTAATAATTAAAAGCAGTGATACATATTCTTTTGTTCTAAGCTGTTTTGATTTTCTGACTGCAGAATTTTTTAATTCTGTTTTCTAGGCATGATTATGGGGAAGCCATCTTGCTGGAGCTGCTTCTAATAGCATTTAGCGATATGCTTTACAGCAGCTACACTGACTTAGGATTCTAAGTACAGGAGCTGACTAATTGACTTCTTTAAACACAAATTTTATTGAATGTGAAAAGGCCATATTTACAAAATAGTAACAAATTACAAAGTACTATCATAATGGTATAATAACAATCACGAGGCAGAGAGTTAAAGCAATAAATGTAGCACAGTGAAAGCATAAATAATTTTATTGGCTTAAAAAAGATCAATTAACAGAGACCATAACCATAGGAACATAAACAGGGGAAGGAGGGAAAGAGAAGCAGGCCAAATATGTTCTTAGGAAGAAAAGTATGTAAGTAATGGTTCATAATATTTAAAGTTGATCCAAAGGGACGATATGTTTTGTTTTTTTAAGGAATATTAATGGAGGGTCTACTAATCTGAGTTCACAATAACAATTGAAGTTGATTCTTCTAATAATATCTGAAATCGTGGCGGTTATTAAATATTTCCAAACATAGGCTATCACCACCCAAATAGAGATAGTAGTATAGAATATAATGGTTCTGATAAGTGGATCAAACTTAGAAATTCCAATATCAAGTACTGCTAATTAAGGAGTTTCTACAGCGAAATAGAACATTCCTTCACAATTCAGGAGTTGATTTAAAGAGGTTTTCACACCAAGTAAAATTGATGTGGCAATCATGCAAATTAAATAATGATAATTTTTACCATTATCATTATTAAAAACTCTGTGCCATTTTGGTTTTAGCTGCTACCTTACTAATCCATAGTGTAAAGTTCCTCTATAGAGTGCCACATCACCTCTCCTCTCAGTCACCTAATGTTAGTCTATTCCATGCATAGTAATCATAGTCTACTCCATGCATAGTAATCATAAACTGCTGAGCAAGTGGTCAGTCCCAGATGCTCTGATTCTATTCCTGTACTCCTTAGTAATTAGTCAGAAACTGCAGAGAAGCCCCCTGGACTGCTACCTTGTTAATGTGTTTGTTAGGCAGTGATTTAATCTACATAAACAAATAGTATAGCAAGACTGAGCACTTTTATGCAGTTGGCCCCTTCTGTAGCTGTAGTCTCCTGGCTAATATTTCCAAAACATTGATTGCTGTGAGCACATCTTTAATGCATTAGCATTAGAGATAGGCGAATTTTTCAACAAAATTTGTTTCGTGACTAATCGCATTAAAAGACAGCTATTTCCTGGCTGCACAGAGCCTGTAGGGTGCTGTAGAACATTGTGCCATGCTTAAATATGCAGACGGAGCTTGGTTTGGTCTTCATACAATGCTGTGTTTTAGAATGACACAGACATGACTACTGCCGCTTTTAGAATCGCTTCACTCTAAAATTCACTGGGCACTTACGGGGTCAAAACTGACCAAAAAAACTGAAGTGGAAACGCAGCCTGACAAGGTAGCGTCAGTGCCAGCTGGAAAGAAATGAGCTGAGGGCTAAGATACTACAATAGAGTCAAAGAACACAGTATTAGGTTACTGGAGTCGTTGCAGATCGCAGCACAGTAAGGGGACGATGGAAATAGCAACGCTAGGGAGCGGAATCTAAGTAGGTCCCACTTTTCACCAGAGCCCGCCGCAAAGCGGGATGGACTTGCTGCGGCGGGAGTCTACCAGGTCGTTACCCCTGACGTGATTTGCTTGCGGTGGCAGCCGAGGTGTAGCGAGGTACAAAATCGTAAGGCAAATTCGGAGTTGGGGACAAGTGTAAGGTTAGGACAGCCGGCAAGGATCGTGGTCAAGGGACGGAGGCAAGAGGTACGGTACACAGATGACAGGCGAGGCTCAAGCAGGAGGTGGAGGCAGTTTTTACTTTCTGTAATTTTGAAAAAAAGATTCCCATTCTTAATACTGATGATGAAGCTGAAGGAGGTAGAATTGCCTTGGCCAAAAATGGTTTCCTAACGTTAGCAAACTGACTACGGAGGATTTCTCTATAGTACTTGAGTTTGTCCTCCCTCTCAGCAGCTGGAAAAAGGCTCCCATTTTGGACCGGTAGCGAGGGTCCAAGAGGGTGGAGAGCCAGAAGTCATCCCTCTGCCGGATAGTGACTATTCGGCTGTCAGTAGCCAGGCAAATCAGCATGCTGCGGGCCATGTGCGCAAGTGACTCTGAGGGAATCCCTGCCTCCATCTCCACTGTATACTGCCGCAGTGCTTGGGGTGCTTGGGGGACAGTGGCACAATGACAGAGTGTGGAGGTCACGGCAGCAGCCACAGCAGCAGCATGAGGTCAGTCAGTGGCACAATGACATTCTGGAGGTGGCACAGAGTGGCACAATGACACAGTGTGTAGGTCACGGCAGCAGCCACAGCAGCAGCATAAGGTCAGAGAGTGGCACAATGACACAGTGTGGAGGTGATGGCATCAGCAGCAGCTTCATAAACAATAGAAAGGAACCAATTTTCAGCTGAATAGCTTGGTCCATATTTATTATAGTATCAAAATCTCGTAAAACACGTATACTGTTCCAACATAGAATAGGACATTTTCGGCATGCATGCAATAGGTAACAATTTTACCTGAACTGTAACGCTGCAAACACAGTAGTCAGGAGCTGCTCGGACAACCAGCTGTGCAACTTAGATGCAATGTTTCGAGAGTCTCCGCCCTCTTTGTCAAGCATGTGTGCAAGGCTTCCTGTTTCTCTTTTAAACCCATCTTAACCCTTTCCTAACCAGTTTAGTGCAACTAATTATAAAAACACTCTAAAATTTGTCTCTTCATTTAGACCTTTAGGGCTCTTAGACTCAAGATTAACAATCCAAAACAATTCCCTTCTCAGCAAATTGCGTTTAATCTCTTCAAAATTTGTACTTTTAATCTTTTCCAACACACACAATTTCAACTCTGCTACATTATGTCCTGCTTCGCAAAAGTGTCCTGCCACTGTATTTTCGCCATACCTTTTCTCAATATTACCTTCCTCTTTTAGCTGTTCACCTCTAACTTTATATAACCTGATCGCTGAACGGTGTTCATTTAGACGTGTTCTCACACTCCTAGTCGTTTGGCCAATGTATACACGTCCACACGGACATTTTAATAAATAAATGACATTTTTAGACTCGCATCAACAACAGCAGCAGCATGAGGTCAGAGAGTGGCACAATGACAGTGTGAAGGTGACGGTATCAACAGCAGCAGCAGCATAAGGTCAGAGAGTGGCACAATGACACAGTGTGGAGGTGTCGGCATCAAGAGTAGCAGCAGCAGCATGAGGTCGGAGAGTGGCACAATGACACAGTGTGGAGGTGGTATAAACAGGAGTAGGCCACAGAGTGGCACAATGACAGAGTGTGGAGGTCACGGCAGCAGCAACAACAGCAGCAGCAGCAGAATGAGGTCGGAGAGTGGCACAATGACACAGTGTGGAGGTGACCGCATCAACAGCAGCATCAGCATGAGGACAGACAGTGGCACAATGAAACATTGTGGAGTTGATGGCATCAACAGCAGCAGCCGCATGAGGTTAGAGAGTGGCACAATGACACAGTGTGGAGGTGACGGCATCAACAGCAGCAGCAGCAGCATGGGGTTAGAGAGTGGCACAATGACACAGTGTGGAGGTGACTGCATCAACAGCAGCAGCAGCATCAGAATGAGGTCTGAGAGTGGCACAATGACACAGTGTGGAGGTGGCACAAACAGGAGTAGTCTACTTCTCCTTATATAGTTTAAAATCAAATATGTGCCAAATACAACGTATAGTTCTGCACTGAAAAACATTTTTGAAAAAAACACTGGGAACCTGGGTGCCACTGGCATGGCTGTGGCACATATACATATGCACACAGTCCAATAGAAGTGGCACACCACTGCAAAAAAGCCAAAAAAAGGGCACTTTTTTTGCAGTGGTGTGCCACTGGTATTGGACTGTGTGCATATGTATATGTGCCGCAGCCATGCCAGTGGCACCCAGGTTCGCAGTGTTTTTTTCAAAAATGTTTTTCTGTGCAGAACTATACGTTGTATTTGGCACAAACAGGAGTAGTCCACAGAGTGCCACAATGACAGAGTATGGAGGTCACGTCAGCAGCCACAGCAGCAGCATGAGGTCAGAGAGTGGCACAATGACACAGTGTGGAGGTGGGTGGCAATACCAGTCCCTGGTAAAGATGATGGTAGGCAGATGGAGAAACTGGCAGCAGATGTGTGGCATCAGGTGGGTGGCGGCATCAGAATAGTGGCTGAGGCAGGTAGTTTGAATCCAGACTAATTTCTCAAAGTTTTGGTGAGGCGTCATGGCTGATGTAATCTGACGCCTAAGGCATTGGTGCATGGAAATCCTGGCCGATCCACGCCTGATTCATCTTGACAAAGGTCAGTCATTCCACATTTCCCATTGACAAGCGGGTTCTCCTTGGGGTAACGATGGCCCCCGTCGCACTGAACACCCGCTCTGATGCCACACTACTGGCCGGGCAGGACAGCTTCTCCACTGCAAACTTGGCAAGTTGGAGCCACACATGCAGTTTGGCTGCCCAGTAGTCCAGCAGATCTTCTAACTTGGGTGGCAGAGTGCTGTCCAAGTAGGCCATCACCTGTTGGTTCAGGGTCTGCTCCAGGTCCTGCTGCTGCTGCTTGCGAATGCCCTCCTCACTAGGTGGGTGAAGGAAGCTGCTCATCAGCGGCTCCAGACATAGATTGCTGCTGATTGAGCTGGTACTGGTCCTACCCCCCCCCCCCCCCACCACCACCTTCCCACAGCAGCTGTGGCTGTGGTACATGAGCGCTGAGGAACCTCCCGGTCAGACCTGTCCGAGGATGGACCATGCTGCACATAGGCAGTGGCCAACTGACTACAGAGGATTTCTCTATAGTATTTGAGTTTGTCCTCCCTCTCAGCAGCTGGAAAAAAGACTCCCATTTTGGACCAGTGGCGAGGGTCCAAGAGGGTGGAGAGCCAGAAGTCATCCCTATGCCGGATGGTGACTATTCGGCTATCACTAGCCAGGCAAATAAGCATGCTGCGGGCCATGTGCGCAAGTGACTCTGAGGGACTCCCTGCCTCCATCTCCACTGTATACTGCCACGGTGCTTGTGGGTCATCTGCCTCGTCTTCCTCATCTCCATCTACCTCCTCCAGCTGCTCCTGCTCCTCTGCTCCTTTCACCTGGGTAGAAAAAACACTCATTTCACCAGACAATGCTTGACCTCCAATGTACTCATCATCCTCCTCTTCCTCCAGTTCAGTCCCCACTGGACTCATGTGGCCGCGAGATGTAGTCGCCACGTCTCCAGTCCCCTGCCCAGACAGATTTTTCAGCATCTGTTCCAGGACATGAAGCAGTGGAATGACGTTATTGATCCCGTAGTCCTGGCGACTGACAAATAATGTGGCCTCCTCATTGGCCTCAGCAAATGGTAGGTGTCACGCATGAGTTGCCACTGGCTGACATCAAAGTTACACAGAGGATTACTCCTGTCCGCCTGGATCATCAAAAAATCGTTAATGGTAGTGTTGAGCAATTATTATCGACAAAGATGAAATCGGCACGGTTTTTATGTTGATCGGATTTTTTCGATCACGCGATAATTTAGGTTAAAATCTGCGCATAATCTATTAATATCGCGCCATTTTAGGCGCTTCCTGTCATTTTGGCGGCCAGCAAATCAGCTTAGAGAATAGAACAGGGTGAGCTGGGTGTGCAACGTCATGACTGGGATGTGTATGGTTGTGATTGGCTGGAAAAATCACATGACCTCGTTTTACATAGAACAGCCCTTCCTGTTCATGACCAGTGTGTGTCTGTGTCTCTCAAAACAGCTCAGCGAAACTGTTCTCTTTGTTCACACAGACAACTATGCTTTTAGCTGTGAACATTTGAATTTAGGTAGTTTTGAGTTTTTCCGTTTTTAGTTACTTAGGCTGAAAATTTTAAAAGGGAGATCTACGCTGAAACACCCGCGGGGGGTTGCGGGGCAAAACACAGACAGGTTGGCAGGCAGGGCTTTTGAAAGGGAGTGGAAAATTGTGCAGCCCAGCCCTTTTTGTTTTTTTGCCCCCTGCTTTTGAAATGGGTTTTTATTAACATTTTTTTGGGCCCCTTTTTTGGGGAAAAATATTGCTTGTATTTTGTGCACCTGTACTTATTTTTAGGATACAGATTTTTGCTAGTAACTGCGGGGTGTATTTGATAGGTGCAAAACCCCCCTTTTATTACCCTTTTCCACGATTTAAATTTAGGTTTTTTTTTTTACTTTGGGGGCAGCTCAGTTTTGTTAAAAACCCCCAAACTTTGATCTTTCAATAGGAAAACAGAACTTTTCTAGTCCCGCAGGTGTTTTTAATGGGTTTGAAAAAAAACCTTTTTTTTTCCGTACAAAATTTAAATTTATGGATTTTTCATTTTGTGCCCCCCGTTTTTGTTCAATGCCCCCTTTTTTTTTTAAATTAAAATTGGATACAGAATTTTTCTAGTCACTGCAAGTGTTTTTTAAGTTGAAAAAAATAAAGGTTTTTTTACCCCGTCCCAAAATTTTAAATTTAAAGGTTTTTAGTTCATTTTGGCGCACCCTAGTTTTGTTAAAAGACCCATTTTGTACGGATATTCCCAATACAGAAATTTGCTAGAAATTTGGGCAGGTGTATTCTTTAGGTGCAAAAAACCCCCTTTTAAATTAAACAAAACCACAATTTTAAATTGGGGTTTTTTTTAAACTTTGGGGGCACCCCAGCTTTGTTCAAAGACCCACTTTGTACCCCACAATGGTATGGGAATTTTTTCTAGTCAGAACAGGTTTTATTTATAGGTGAAAAAACCAACGTTTTATTATCCTTACAAAATTAAAATTACGTTTTTTTCATTTTTGGCGTACCCCGCTTTGTTCAAAGCCCCATTTTTTAATTTAAACAATGGGGATACAGTTTTTTTCTTGTCACCCCCAGGTTTTATTTATAGGGGGAAAAAACCCCCTTTTTAATTATCGGGGCCAAGTTTAATTTAAAGGTTTTTATTTCCCCTTTGGCGCGGGCCCATTTTTTTTTAAAAAAACCCATCTGTAAGGATTTTAACCATACAGAAATTTTTTTGTAATTGAGGTATATTTAAAAGGTGAAAAAAAAATCTATTTTTAACAGTACACATTTTTTTTTCCTTTTTTTTTTCACTTTGGTGCACCCCAGTTTTGTTCAAAAAACCCATTTTGTATTCAAAATAGGATATAAAATTTTTTCTAGTTTAAAAAGGTGTTTTTAAAGGGTTTCAAAAACCCAAACGTTTTTTTAAACCCGTACAAAAAATTAAAATTACGTGTTTTTTAAACTTTGGCGCACCCCAGCTTTGGTAAAAGGGCCCTTTTTTTTATTTTCAATAGGATTAAAAAATTTTTTTCTAGTCCCCGCAGGTGTATTTATAGCTAAAAAAAACCCACTTTTAAAATTATCCGTACAAAATTTAAAATTGGGTTTTATTTATTTGGGCGCAGGCCATTTTTTTTTTAAAAAAGCCCCCTCTTGTACGGATACTCCCATACAGAAATTTGCTATTTAATTGCGGGTTAAATTTTTAGGGCAAAAAATCCCCCTATTTTTAAACCCAGTACAAAAATTTTTAAATTTCCCGGTGTTTTCATTTTGGGGCGAAACCCCAGCTTTTTTCATAGAGCCACCTTGTATTTAAAAATTTAAAATACAAAAATTTTGTAGTTACTTTTGGGTGCATTTAAAGGGTGAAAAAAAACCACCGTTTTTTTATCGGGATAATTTTTAAATGCTGTATTGTACGGGTGGGGTTTTTGTTTTTTTTCTTTTACCCCAGGCTTTTAACGAAAAATTTCTGATGAAACATTTTCTACCCCCCAACGGGTTTTCCATTTGTCATTGTGCAAAAAAAAACCCAATTTCTCTTTCCGTGTAATTTTCGAAAAAGTTGTATTGCACTCGTTGAATCATTTTAGGGCGCGGGAAAAGCGCACTTGTATGATAGTTTGTTAAAAAAATATAAATTTCCCTTTAGCCCTTTAGGGGCAGTTGTAAACCCCTGGCCCCTGAAGGAAAAAACACTTTTTGATTTTGTCTTACGGTTCTTCCCCCAGCCCGTATTTCCAGGTATTCGCTGGGAAAACTTTTCATTTTTTCAAAATCCTGGGTTGGGGCTTTTGGGGAAATTAGGGGGTTTTTAAAAATGCGGGGGATTTCCCCTTTCCTTTTAATAAAGACTGTAAAAAAAAATTTCCCCCCCCATACTTTTTTTTAAATTTTTAATTTTCCCTTGAACATGGAGCAAAATTTTCAGGTGGTAAGCGAGCAAAGGGGGGTTTGTAGGACACGGAGGTAGAGGTACGGGAGGGGGGTGCCCCTTCCAGTGTTGGCGCAACACCCAAGCCACCCAATCGTGGTTTTGAGGACCGTCGGGCCCCTGAAATCGCTGGGTCAGGGCCCTGTGAATCTCAGAAAACAAACAGCGTCGAAAAATTCTGTTTGCAGTGGTTAATGAAACCCTACATCCTAAAGTTTTAAACCTCCTCACCCCCCGGGTCACGGCCAAAAATGGGGACGTGACAGCAGTAGAGTCCCCAAAAGTAGAAAATAGCAGCGTTTTTGCAGCAGGAAAATGTGGGCAGAAGCCTAATGGTTCCCCCCTTGGGGCAATCTTTATTTACCACCTCCCCAACGCATGTAATGGGGCAAATAAAAAACACAAGAGCCCACCCTTAAAGATAAAGGTGCACGACTTTTCTGCCTCAAAAAAAGGGTTTTTTTTTTTTTTGGAGGGTTTTCCGGCCCCAAATTGACTTCTGCGTATTAAAAGGGAAATGTTTGGCCCAGCTCGATCGCCCCCCCTAAGGTGTTTGTCCCTCCCCCAGCACCCCGCGCCCAATATCTGAGGGGAAAACCTTCAGCAAGCTGGGGGAGTCTTTACAGACAAACACATCCGGCTTTCCACAGATAAATTTTTGGATCGTTTGACTTCAAAAAGATGAATCGGGGCATGGATCTCTGATGATGTTGGGCCCCAATTGCCAAAGGTTCCCGTTTAAAGTTCCCGGTCTCCCTTTCAATTCCTCTTCAAACAGAAATGGTCCCTCTTGAAAAAATTTTTTTTTAAAATGATAATTTTTTCTCTGCTTTTTTTTATTTTTTCATTTCCCAAAAATCTTTTTGTGGTTTTTGCGGTTGTGGAGACTGTAAAAAAAACTGAAAGGGTTTTTCATGACAAAACCGAAATTCCCAAATTTCCCAACTTTATTTTTAAATTTTTTCACTTTTGTCAATGGTTTTGAGGTCATTTTGCTGTGAGAAAACAGCTATAATCATGGCCTTTTGGGAACGAAATGTGGTTTTTAAGTGGCTTTTTTCCCCCTCACAATTTTTAACAGTGGCTGAGAAGTCTTTTTTTTAAAATTTTTTTGGGTCTTTGCGTTTTGGAAATGAGAAATACAAACAGGTCCTTTTCTAAAAATTTTTGTTTCAACAAAAATTTTTGTTTTTCACAATTCCCAAAATTTGGCCTAAAGGGGAAATTTTTTTAAATTTTTTGGGGGGCCATTTTGCTGTGAAAATGCGTTTTTACTCCCGGCCCAAGTTTTCAAAAAAAAAATGTGGTTTTTAACAGACATTTGTTTTTAAAAATTTGGGTAAAAGGGGCTGGGGGTTTCATTTTTTTTTTTTTGGGGGGAATTTTGCTGTGAAAATGCAGCTATACTACAGGCCCTATTCTAAAAAAAATGTGATTTCAAACAGATTTTTTGTTTTCCCCAATTGTAAAAAGTGGTCAAGGGTGAGGGGCCCCTGTCAAAAACGGGAAAATAGATAGGACCTGAAAATTTGGACACATATTGAAAAATGATTTTTTTTTGAAAAACCCTTTTAAAATAGCTAGAAATTTCCCTGTTGTGAAAAAACCCATTTAATAAAATTTAAAAGAAAAGAGAAACAAAACAGGGTGGGTTTCCCAAATCCTTTTTTAAAAAGGTTTTTCCCCTAAAAATTAAAGTACTAAAAAACTTGCATTTTAGAAATAATTATAAAAAATATCAATGTGGGTTCCCCAAAAAGGAACAGGTAATTTTAATGTCCAGTTCAACAAAAATGGTGGTTGAAAGACCCCCTTTTTCCAGCACTTTTTAAAATTTTGGGGGGTCTGCAGGTTTGGGGCTCATGCGTGGCCCGGGACAGTTTATAGTAAATTTTCCCAATTTAAACCCTAAAAGGGGGTTTTGGGAAAAAATTCCTTTTTTCCCGGGACTTTTTAAAATCTGGGGGTTTAAGGGACAGGTTTAAGGACATACTGGGGTCCAGGACAGGCATGGGCAATTTTCCATTTCAACTAAAATGGGGTTCAAAGATTTCCTTTTTCGGGGCCTTTTTTAATTGGGGGTTCAGACGGTTTAATGGTCATTCTGCGGAAACAGGACAGTTTATTTTAATGCCCAGTTAAAACTAAAATGGGGGTTTAAAAGACCCCCTTTTGTCGGGCACTTTTTTCATTGGGGGTCAGACAGGTTTAATGGTCATACTGTGGACAAAAACGGGTTTAAAGTCAAAAATCCAGTTCAAAAAATGGGGGTTAAAAGACCCCTTTTTCTGGAAACTTTTTTAATCTTGGATCAGACGGGTTTTTTTTTTTTTTTTGGTCATCCCTGCGTCCAGGACATTATATTCAATGTCCAATTGAACTAAAATGGGGGTTTTAAAGGACTTTTTTTTCCCCTCCCCATTTTTTTAAATCTGTGGGTCAGCCCAGGTTTAATGGTCTTTACTGCGGTACAGGCCCGGGTTAAGTTAATGCCCATTTTCAACTAAAATGGGGGTTTTAAAGACTCCTTTTTTTCCCGGCCTTTTTTCTTTGGGGGGCCCATCCCGGGTTTGGGGCCCAATGCTGGGGCCCCAGGAGGGGTATAAAAAATTTCCGTTCAACAAAAAATGGTGGTTCATAGGGGTCCTTTTTTTCCCGGGCATTTTTTAAAAATTTGGGGGGTCTTTGGCAGTTTGGGGCCCTCAGCTGGGGGCCCCGGGGAAAAGATTAGTAAAATGTCCGTTCAATTTAAAATGTTTTTTTGAAGACCCCTTTTTTTCTGGCATTTTTTAAAAATTTTGGGGGGTCATGCGGTTTTGGGGGCCCTCTTTCTGGGGCCCCAGGACAGAAAATTGTCAATGCCTTTCAATAAAATGGTGGGGGAAAGACTCCTTTCTCGGCCCCTTTTTAATCTGGGGGGTAAAAAAGGGTTTTTTAAGGGCATCCCTGGGGCCCAGGACAGGAAATAGTCAAGGGCCCATTTCAACAAAAATGGGGTTTTTAAAAGACCCCTTTTTTCAGACACTTTTTAAATTTTTTGGGTCATGAGGTTTGGGGCTCATACTGTGTCCCAGGACAATATATTAAAATGCCCATTTAAAATTTAAAATGGGGGTTTTGAAAGACTCCTTTCCCGGCACTTTTTAATCTGTGGGTAAGACGGGTTTTTAATGGACAAACTGGGGTTCCAGGACGGGGAAAATATTTAAATGCCCCATTTCAATTTAAAAAATGGGGGTTTCAAAGACCCCCTTTTTCAGAATTTTTTAAATTTTGTGGGTCATGCGGGTTTGGGGGGCCCTCAATACTGTGGCCAGGACAGTTATAGTCAAATGTCCATTTCAAAAAAAATGGGGGTTTTGAAAGACTCCTTTCCCCGGCACTTTTTAATCTGGGGGTTTAAGACGGGTTTTAATGGACATACTGGGGGCCCGGGGAAAACATAGTAAATACCCAAAATTAAACAAACTTTGGGGTTTCCCAAAGGGTTTTCCTTTTTGGGAAACTTTTTAATCGGTGGGTCAGACGGGTTTTTGGGGTCAACTGCGGTTAGGACAGATATAGTCAATGTCCAGTTCAACTAAAATTTTGGTTAAAAGATTTCCTTTTTTTCCGGCATTTTTTTTAAATTTGGGGTTTCAGATGGGTTTTAAGGGTCATGCGGGCTTCCCAGGACAGGGATAGTCAATGTCCTTCAAGTAAAAAAAAAGGGTTCAAAAAAAAACTGCCTTCGGCCCTTTTTTTAATTTTTTGGGTTTCATGAAAGGTTTTAAAGGGGCCCATGCTGGGGGTACAAGACAGGGAAGTGAATGGTCTTTTTTTTTCTTTCGGGTTGGCTTTTAAACCTAATTTTGTTCCCCAAAGGGATTTTAGCATGTACCCTTTTGATGATGGGGTTTTTTAATTTCAGCTTCCCCCCCCTGTTTGGGGAAAAAAGTGAAGGTGTTTTTCCTCCCCCATAAAAATTTAATGTTTTTCGGGGGGATAATCATTAAATCAAATTTTGGGAAAAACCCTTCCTTGTTTAATTCCCCGATACCCGATTTATCGACCCGATAACGATTTCAACGTAATGTCATCACTAGTTAAGGGCCCTTTTTTTTTTCTTTACAGTCGGTCCAACAATGTAGGCGGGAAAATTCCAACGGGTGGAAAATGAAATATCAGGTGTTTTGGGGGGAGGCCATTCTGGCACGGGAACTCGAGGAGGGGGGGTGCCTGGCTTTGTAGGAATGGTGCATGCACAGTTTTCCCGGCCATTTTTTAGAATCTTTTTGAAAATTGGTTTGGGAAAACTTCAGGAAACCCCCTTTTCCCAAACCGATTAAAAACATTTCCCCCATGCAGGGGGACATGGGCCCCTCCCTTCCCCCGCAAAAATTTTACATTATGTTCCTTCCCCTTGTCCTCAACCCTGGTTCCGATTTGCATTGGCGGGGGAGAAAGCCCAACCCCCCCATTTTCCCTTTCTGCATGACGCGGAAACAGTTCATCCCCCCGTGTTTACTTCATCCGCCGAGGGGGGCCCGATTGAAAACTGCGGAACCCCTGCTGTGCCCACACATTGTTATGATGGAGCAGTACTTGTGGGGGGGGTTTAGGGTTGTGGGGGTGGGGCCCTGGAGGAGAAGGAGGCGGACTTTGCACAGGAGCAGCAGTTTGACAAAGTGGGGAGGAAAAAACGCCCCCTCTCTGTCCCTGTTGGTTTGGGGTGGTTGGGGAGGAAGCACATTCACCCAGTGGGCCATAAAGGACATGTTTTGGCCCTGACCCCTTTTTACAGCCCCCAAAGTTGCATGCCCTGCACCTTGGAAAAAACCGATAAGGGTCAAGGACTGGCCAAACCCTTTGTTTTTACCAAAATTTTTTGGGAAAGGGTGGTAAAAATTGGGCCTTTTTTTTGGGAAAATTTAAAAAATGGCTTTTGAATTCCACCTCGGCCCTTGGGACAGGGCCCTTAATTTTTCGAAAGGGCAAAAGTTTCCCCCATTTGGGAAAGGGGGGGACTGCAGTACCAAAAACTTTTACAGGAAACATGGCAGGGTTTGGGACCTTAGGTGGTTGGCGCATACTGTTTGGGCTCTTTGCAATCGCCTGTTGAACGACTGCGGGGACCCTGAGTAGCGAGGAGGGAGCATCTGGGGCTGGGAGAAGGATGGCAAAAGAAACATCCTTCCCCAAGGTGGGGAGCCTTGATGGCTTCAATGGCTTTCGTCCACTGGTGCTTTCTGTGCTGTTGTGCGGCCCCGGGAGGTTTGGGCCACCACAACTGGGGCCAAGTTTTCCCAAAAAGGGCCCCCGGGTGGTTGGGCGCTGCATGTTTTTGACACAGGGCCGTGGGGCTAACGTTTTGCCCCCTGGCCACGGGTTTTACTTTTGCCCACAGATTTTACAATACCCCTTTCGGGTCCTCCCGTGTGAAAATTTTTCCCGGGGCCCCTGCCTCGCTGAGCCCCCGTGCCGTAAATTTTTTGACCTGCGAAGCTGGCTGCCCCCGCTGGGTTTATGCGCAAGCTGACGTCCTTTTTTTCCCGACGATGGGTAAGCCCTTTTTTCTGGCTCCCAAATGGGGTCGGGTAAAAACAACATCGATTATTTTTGGATTTTCCAAATGCTGTCCCCCCTCAACGGTTTGGTATGCAGAGGCCCGACCCCCCCACACGACCCTTTCCCATGCCCCTCTCCACAAACCATACTTTGCCGCCAATGAAGAAGCAGGGGGGGAAAAACGGCCCCATTTTTTTTTCCCGCCAAGTAGGGTGTGACTGTTTTTCAAATTGGTCCCTTCCCCGGTTTTAGTGGGGTTTAGCCCCAAACCAAAATAGTAATTTTCTGGTTTATGGAAAACCCGGGATGGGGCAGAGGCGGGTTTTAAGGGGCGGTGACCCCGGCCCCCTGGGCCCGCTCCCCCGGGCCCTGCCAACTAAAATTTTTTTGTTTGAAAGAACCCACCCACTCTTGGGTGGGGTTGTCAGATGTCATCTGGGAGGGGAAATTTGGGTAACCCAGTCAACCAAAAACAAAACCCCTTGGGTTTTCTAGTTTTAAAAAACGGCAGCAAGATGACACCGGCAGTTCTGGCCCAAAGGTGACTCTGCAGCGACGTCCCCCTTTCTGAGCTGCACCCGTGCCCCTTTTCCAGGAATATTTGTTTCCACTGCCACCTTTGCTGTGAAGATCCTTTCACCCTCGTCTGATATACTGTTTGTTCAAAAAAATTTTAAGGGGCTCTGTTTAAAGAAGATTAAATGTATATGATAAATACACACCCTGTATTTGACAACAAAAAGAACCCATAACAGGCTTGGGGGAACCCTTGGAAAAAAATTTGCCCTACAGAAATCAAAAGGAAAAAAAATTTTTAATGGGATGTGACTTGTGGGAAAAAGGCCCTTTTTTACGACTACAAAAGCACAAAAACACTTAGTTAACCCCTTTTTTTTTTTTTGGTTTTTTTTTTTTTAAATTGGGGCTCCCAAAATTTCCCCCCAAAAAAAATTTAAAGGGGGTTGGGGGGGTGTTTTAAAAAACCCTTTATTTTAAATGACTACAAAAGCACAAACAGGCTTAATAAACCTTTCCGGGTATAAAAATTTTTCTACAGAAATTCCAAACCAAAGGGAAAAAATTTCCCCCAAACTTTTGGGGTCTAAAAAAAAACAGTTTATTTTATTTATACAAAAGCACAAAACACCCTTAATTAACCCCCTTTGGGTATAAATTATGCCCCACAGAAATCAGAAGGAGGGAAAATTTCCCGTCTTTGGTGTTTTTAAAAAAAACCATTTCTTTTACTGAGTACAAAAGCACAAACACGTTTTAAATTTCCCTTGGATATAAATTGCGAACAGAAAAAACCCGCAGCAAAAAAATTTAATGGGATGTGGGTTTTAAAAACCCCCATTTCTTTTACTGACCCAAAAAAAAAACAAACAGGCTTAATTAAACCCTTTTTAATATAAATTTCGCTATAGAAATCACCAGAAAAAAATTAACTTTATGTTTGGGGGTTTTTAAAAAAGGGGGTATTTTTAATGACTAGGAAGGCAAAACACGCTTAATTTAACCCTTTGGGTATAAAAAAAAGCTAAGAAATTTACAGGGGAAAAAGTCCTTGTCCCTTTTGGGGTTTAAAAACATGTTTATTTTACTAATCCAAAAAACACAAAAAACCCCCTTAATTAACCCCTTTGGGTATAAATTATGCTCAAAATCACCAGGAAAAATGTCCCCATTTTTTGGCGTTTTTAAAAAAACCCTTTTTTTTCGGGGGACAAAAGCACAAACACGCTTTAAATTTAAACCCCCGGATATTAATTGGGGTACAGAAAAACACAGCAAAAAATTAAATGGTATGGGTTTTGGAAAAAAAGCAGTTTCTTTTAATTTTTTAAAAAAAAGCAAAAAAAAGGGTTAGAAAAAACCCTTTTGGGTATTCAATGTGCTCCAAAACTGACCAATGGGATTAAAATGTAAATGGAGCAGAATTGGGCCCACACTGGACTTTTTAAATTTCAATTTCCCCCCAAAGTAAACAAAATTAACGGAAGAAAAGGAAACATCTCTGATAAAAGCGTGAACCCCTCCCCCCAAAAACGGGGTTAAAAACAATTTCTTTTGGGGTGAGATTCTGTAGCAAACAGCAAACTGGGGGGGAGCCCCCCCCCCCCCGGCACAGCAGAGGAGTGTGACAGGGCCCGGTCGGGGGCTGGACTTTTAAAAGTGGGGTGACGTTTCGAATTCCCCCGGTCCCCTGATTGGCTTAATCTCTTTCACATGTCTTGAGGGGTTTCCTTTCTTCCCCCAGCTTCTCTGCCCCCATGTAACCCCCATGTGCTTTTCGGCCATTTTATCAATTAAAAACACGCTTCGTTCCCGCGAATCACCCCAAACTTCGACTTCGTTCAGAACCGAAGTTTTCCTGAAAATCTAAATGAGGTCCACTTCGTTAGAATCAATTCGCCCATCTCTTATTAGCATGTTAATAAGATAAACCAAACTATTGTACATGAACTATAAATGTATTTCAAATTGGTGTATATTACTGGAGTCAAAGGTCTGATTATGTAACATCAAGTATACTAAAATAGATGCAGCTTATTGGTTATTGCTTCTGCCTTTCACTAATAAGATCCTAGATTCAAATCCCCATAAAAACAGATCTTTTTTGGTGACCTTGGCAAAGTTTCCCACCTACAAAATCTAGACAAAATCTAAAAAAAAATCCAGAATATCACATTGCATGATTTTTAAATAATTAATTTGCATTACATGTCATGAAATAAGTATTTGATGCAATAGAAAAACAGAACTTAATATTTGGTACAGAAACCTTTGTTTGCAATTACAGAGGTCAGACGTTTCGTGTAGTTCTTGACCAAGTTTGCACACACTGCAGCATGGATTTTGGGTCCCACTGCCATACATATCTTCTTCAGTTCTTTCAGTTTTTAGGGCTGTCGGGTCAATGTCCTGCTAGAAGACCCAGCCATGACCCATCTTCAATGCTCTTACTAAGGGAAGGAGGTTGTTGGCCCAAATCTCCCGATACATGGCCCCATCCATCCTCTCTTCAATATGGTGATGTCGTCCTGTCCCCTTTGCAGAAAAGCACCCCCAAAGTATGATGTTTCCACCACCATGATTCACAGTTGGGACAGTGTTCTTGGGGTTATACTAATCATCTTTCTGCCTCCAAACACGGTAAGTGAAGTTCTATTTTGATCTCATCTGACCTTCTCCCATGCCTCTCCTGGATCATCCAGATGGTCCTTGATAAACTCCAAATGGGCCTGGACATGTGTTGGCATGAGCGCTATTTTCGGTGCTTCCTGTAATTTTGGTGGCCAGCCAATCAGCGCAGAGCACAGAGGGGGGTAAAGAACATCACCAGTGGGGTGTGTAGGGATCTCATTGGCTGCTAAAATCACAAGACCTCGTTTTATCTATGTCACTGCACTTCCTGCTCGGCGCCATTAGCTTCCACACTGTGAACAGAACGCATAGCTGTCTCTCTGCTCAGCTTTTGTCAAAGCTAGCAGTCATTCTTTGCCAGCGTTTTTACTACTGAAAAGGCATCTTGATAGATTAGTTAGCTTAGGGTACAACAAGACTAGACAATTCTAGTTAGTATTAGTTAGAAATTTGGAAACAGCTGCAGTGCCCTGAACTGTCTAGCTGTGTGAGGGGAAGGGGGGGGGGGGGAGAGATGCCTGGTGCGGGGTGGCATATCCTGCATCAGACATATTTCTCATCTCAAATTACTGTGAGATAGCACCCTATTTTACTTCTGGATTGCCTGCCATCAGTATCTGAGTATAGGGTGTCCCTTTGTTGTGTGGTGAACTTCTGCATTAGTCATATATCTCTTATCAAACCATTGTGAGATAGCACCCTATTTTATTTCTGCATTGCCTGCCACCAGTGTCATAGGAGGGGGAGGGGCCCTTTGTTATGGGGTGAACTTCTGCATTAGTCATATAGCTCTTATCAAACCACTGTGAGATAGCACCATATTTTATTTCTGCGTTGCCTGCCACCAGTGTCATAGGAGGGGGGGCCCTTTGTTGTGGGGTGAACTTCTACATCATACACAGCTACGTTCATCTCTCATAAGAAATTACTGTTCTATAGAGTTTATTCTATGTGTACTCCTGGTTGTCAGAAAACACCACATTTATTAGGTCTTCCTTAGAAAATTTTTCTATTTCTACCCCTGCTTGTCTGGTTGTCAGTTGCTGGATAATACCACATTTATTCCATATTCTTTAAAAAAAAATCTATTTCTATCCGTGATTGTCAGTTGTCTGAAAAAACTGCAGTTCTTAGATAATTCGTAGAAAAATTAAAATTTTTACTACTGGTTGTCAGAAAAGACCGCAGTTCTTATATAATCTGTAGAAAAAAGTCAATTGCTAGTCCTACTTTGCAGTTGTAAATCTTAGTGACTGAAGGAAGAACACTGTTCATTTTGTGCTATGGTTCTTCCACAAGATCGCATTTCCCAGATATTCGATAGAAACAATTCTGTTTCTAATCCTAGTTGTCATGGGGGCCGCAGGCACCGCTGCGCCCCGCGGTCTCCCCTCTGCCTGCAGGGCTCCTGGCGCGGGTGCCACGGCTGCCCGTGCCCATCTCCCTGCTGCCCGGGCTCTCGGCGCGGGTGCCACGGCTGCCCACGCCCATCTCCCTGCTGCCCGGGCGGCCGGCACTTACCAGCCACGTTTCCGGTGAACGCTGCCCTGTCTGTTCCGGCCGCCGCGCGCGTGCCCGTGCCCCTAGGCGCGCGCGCGATGGATGGTCTGGATTTAAAGGGCCAGCGCCCCAGTAATTAGTTATTGCTGGCGCTGGTCCTACTTAAGGTACACGCCCCAACACACCTTGCAGTTCGTTGGTGTGCTTTCCAGTTAGTTTTGAGAGTATTAAGAGTCTGTTCTGATCGCCCGTGTACCAGTCCGTTTGCTTACGTTCCTGACCTTGCCTGTTTGCCGCCCGCCCTGACCGTCTGCCTGTCTCTGACCACGAACCTCTGCCGCCTGCCCTGACCTTCTGCCTGTCCCCGACTACGCCTTCGGATTACGATTCTGTACCACGCACTACCCCGGCCGCCATCGCTAGCAAGTCACGTCAGGGGTAACGGACCTGGTAGCCTCACGCCGCAGCAAGTCCATCCCGCTTTGCGGCGGGCTCTGGTGAAAACCGGGGGCTACTTAGACTCCGTTCCTGACGTGGCTTACACCAACGCTCGCGGTAGGTCCAGCGAATCCACCATACCCGTTACACTAGTTGGCAGTTGGAAATTAAAGGGATTTAAGAACACCTGTGATTTGCTGTCTTTGCAGCACAGTTATTCACTAAGAGACTGAACAAATCTTCTAAACCTTTTTAATATTTATCTTTCTGAACATGGAGCGAACTACAGGTGGTAAGCGAGCAAAGAGGGGGGTAGGACGTGGAGCTAAAGGTACGAGAGAAGGCGCTTCTTCCAGTGCTCCGGACAACACGCAAGCGAGCACATCATCACTTGCAGGACAGTCAGGCCTCTCTGGACAGTTGCAGGACAGTCAGGATCTCTGATGATGTTGTTGCCCCAGTTGCCGAGGTCACAGATTAGTAGCTGGTCTACTTCACTTTCCTCTTGAAAAAGATATGGTCCTCTTGAATTTGTTTTTTTTTTTAATGCTCATTTCTTACTGCAAATTGTATTCAGAGTGTCCAAAAGGTCATTTTGCTGGTTTTGGCGGTTAGAAGACTGTAAAAGACACCGATAGTGCAAGTTTTGTTGAAAAAAACCTATCTTCATGAAAATTTTAAGCAGTGTCAATGGTTTTGGGGTCATGGTGCTTTAAAAAAAACAGCTATTGTCACGGCGCACGTTTCCGCCATGAAGCAGCAAGGCACGGTAGAGGTTAATCCCTCTAGTCAGTCGACACACCCAGGGAGAAGCCAGGCTGATGAGCTTAGGAGTGACAGCTCAGCTCCTAATCAAGTCAGAGGGTGTGTCGCACTGGCCAATAGGAGGGCCCGGAGGCCGCACCAATCATCTGCTGGGGCGGGCTCTGGATTCCTCCTTTAAACTCCCTAATTTCTCACAGTCCTTGCCTGAGAAAGGTTTCCCCTTGCTACTTCCTGTGTTTCCTGTGGTATTGCTCTCCTGATTTCTGACCTCGGCTCGCTTCCTGACCTCGCCTTTGCCTCCGACTTTGTAATGCGCTCCTGACCGTGTTTGGACCCTGGCTTGCTTTTTGACTATTCTTTTGGCTTACGTTTCTTGGCATATACGTTCCCGTACTGTGACTGACCCGGACTGTTGGACTTTGAGTTTCCCTGACGGCCCTGCACTTAGCAGCGTAGGGGCTGTCGTCCAGTGGCGGTCTGCCGCCTAGGGCAGCACGCCAAGTAGGCAGGGACAGTGGGCTGGGTGACAGTCAGGGCCCACTGCACCTCCTCTGACGTGACAGCTATAATCCAGGTCCTATTGTAAAAAATGTTGTTTCTAACAGGCATTTCTTCTTCACAATTTTTAAGAGTATCAAGGTCATTTTTCCAGCTTTTGGGGTCATGGTGCTGTCAAAAACAGCTATAATCCAGGCCCTATTTAAAAAAAAAATGTTGGTTCTAACAGGCATTTCTTATTCACAATTTTTAAGAGTGTCCGAAAGGTCACTTTTCAAGCTTTTGAGGTCATGCTGCTGTAAAAAACAGCTATAATCCAGGCCCTATTCCAAAAAATGTTTTTTTTAAAAAAAACTCTTTTTTTCTTGCTAATTTAATTGAATGTCGAAAAGGTCATTTTTGCTGCTTTTGGGGTCATGCAGCTGGAAAAAACAGCGATATTCAAGGTTCTATTCAAATAAATCTTGTATCAAATAGTAATTTTCTTCATGCTAATTATATTCTCTGGGGGTCCATAAGGGGCATTTCTGTGGTTTTGGGGTCAGGTTACTGTCCAGAGGGGTGCAAATAGTGCATTATCTGGTGCAGTGGCTCTGCCTCTTAACATATATGAGCATCTACAGTAAGGCGACATTATGCACATTAGGTATGGGCAACATAGAAAAAGGCATGCCAACCTAAATGCGATTCATGGCAATACTGCCAGGATCTACAATGTTAAACAGCCATGCTATTGTATAAATTGTGAACAAGGCACATCAATGGGAATGGACCCTTTGCCACAAGAAATCCCAATTGTCGTGTGGAGCCATTCAACCACCAAGGCAGAGAGACTTTTCCTTCCAGCGCATCCAGGAAAACGAGAGGAAGGTAAAAGGAAACCAAGTGAAAAGGGCACATGGGTTCTAAGGAGCTCAACCAGCGTTTCCAAGTGAAGCTTCACTTCATCCAACACTCACAGAAAGAACCTAAATACGCCTTAAGGGCCCATATCCGATGAGTTTATGTGTCAATATCCATTGCCAAAATATGCATTGGTTTGCTTAAGCATACGGAAGTAATGGTGCTTCCTCAGGACTTTTTCAAAATTTCATATGGAGGGGGCTAGCGCCCCTTCGTATAGGCAGGTAAATTTCTCAAGCGCTACCAAAGTATGGAACTGTTTCTGAGAAGGCTCGAGGTCTTAACCTCACACTCCGGCATTAGCACACTTTGCTTTGGCACGACTGTCAGCGGTTTGCTGCGTCATCTGGACTCCCGCTCATCATTCTTCATTTTCTTTTCATGGAAAATTTTATTGGGAGTGTTGCATTAAGGCACCATTTTGTCTGGTATTAGGGTCATGCGGCTTTAAAAGACAACGATAGTCAATGTCCTATTCAGAAAACGCTTGTTTGAAATAATCATTTCTTCCGGTGATTTTTATTCTGATGGTCAGTAAAGGGCTTATTTTTGCTGGTTTTGTGGTCAGGTGACTGTAAAAGACTCCAATAGTAAAGGTCGTATGAAAAAAAAGGCTTAATTTCACTATACTCTTTTTAATCTTGCTAATTTTATTGATGTCTCCATAAAGGTTTTTTTTTTTTGCATGCTTTGTGGTCTTGCTGCTGTAATGTAAAAGTTAGTGTAACTCAATATCCTATGCAGAAAATACTCTTGTTTGAATTAATTTCTTCCGGCGATTTTTTTTTTGTTATAACAAATTGTTTTATTAATGTTTTTCAGTTAGAATAAACAAAAGAGAAGATTACAGACTCATTGCTTATCCATCTATCATCTCATATATGTTCATATAAACACAAGGAACATTCACAAGAATATCTGGATAGGTACCGATTAAGCACCAAATTGTTGAAAATGGAGGCTGCAGTCATACAGACAATGAAGGTAACTAACATGGCCTAACATAACTCTAAAACCTTTGAAACCCATCATGGTGAGTTGCTTATTTCCATCCTATATGGAAATATTTACCGAAACCAGTTGCGTGAAGGCTGTCTCCCTTGTTCCGCTCATCTTCCCGTTTTCTATTCTACCTAGAGACCCACAGATCCCTTCCTGCAATACTGTCTGGTTGTACTGAAATGGTTGCTTTAAAGTTTTTGATTTCCCGGATGTCTGAGAAGGGGAATTCTTATATTCGCACCGCCAAGCGTCTGAAATAAAAACAGATGTACGAGTTTCTTTACCTTCTTCGTTCCATTTTATCTGCAGTGAGGTAAATTTTTCATTTGGATCCTCAATCATCGGATATTGGCAGCAAAGAGAGAGAGTGACGGCTGAGCTATAGAAAATCAGGAGGAGGGGCATCGTCCATTAACCACTAGGAATTGCTTATGGTTCCATTGCCGGTGTGTTACACCTGGCTTCCTTAACCGCCTCAGCTCACCTCCCCTCCGGAGGCCTGGGGCAGTGATGAAATTTCTAAACATGTCAAAGATTTAGTGTTGAGCGATTATTAGCGACAAGTTGAAATCGGCACAGTTTTTTTTATTGTTGATCGAATTTTTAGAATCATGCGATAATTTAGGTTAAAATTAAGATCGCGCCATTTCGGAGCTTCTATCATTTTGGCGGCCAGGAAAATCAGCTTACAGGAAGAGCGCAGGGTGAGATGAGATGTGTGTGGAACGTTCATGACTGGGATGTGCATGGTTGCGATTGGTCTGAAAAAATGACATGTCCTAGTTTAAATAGAAACAGCCCTTCCGTTCATGTTAGTGTCTGTAGCGTCTCATAGGCAGTAGTAAGGACGTGCGCTCTGCCTGTGTCCAAACTGTTCAGTGAAATTATTCTATTTCTTCACAGAGAAAGTCTACTGTTTGCTGTGGATCCTTACAAACTTAGTAAGATCAGAGATTGAAGAGTTTTATGTAGTTAGGTAGATCAATTTTAAAGGAGCTATCTACCGCTGTGTAAATTTCACGGGAGAGGCGGGGGGGGGGGGGGGGGGGGGGGGGGGGGGGGGGGCGCGGGCGAACACAGACAAGCTCTATAAAGAATACTGGATATAGTTCACCAGAATTAGTGTAGACATTGCACTGCAATAGCTTTATTTTTAACAGTTTTCTATTTGAAATTTTTCTGGATATGGGCAGCCTGAACTTATATTAGGATGCAAATCCTTTTCTAGTAACTGCAGGTTATTCGTTAGGTGCAAAACTTACACTTTTATATCAGTATACATTTCAGGATAGGTGTTATTTTGCAATTTTGCCCATTCATGCTTTGTTGATATTAGCACACCTTGCTAATTAAATTAGGAATACAGCAATTTTGTAGGTCTGCTCAAGGTTGATAGGTGCCAAAAATCCCTTTTATTTTACGAATAATTTCAGATACGTGGTTTTTTCAACTTGGCGCGGTTCAGCTTTGTTTCATTTGGAGGCACTTGCACTTAATTGTGAATACAGCTATTTTGTAGTCACCACAGGGAATTGAAAGGTGCAAAATAATACCCTTTATTAATCCGTATACATTTCTGATTCGTGTTTTTTAAGTTTGGAGCTCTACAGCATTTGTTTCTTTGAGGCACCTTGCATTATATGTGAATCCAGCAAATTTTGTAGTCACCACAGGTGAATTTGAAGGTGCACCAAAAAAATACCTTTTTTAATATCCGAATACATTTCCAGATCTGTGTTTTTTTTCCACTTTGGCGAACGTCTGCTTTGTTCATTTGAGGCACTTGCACTTAAATGTGAATACAGCCAATTTTGTAGTCCACCTCCAGGTAAATTGAATAGGTGCCAAAAAATTCCTTGTATTATCCTGTAACATTTTAGTACTGGTGTTTTTTTCACTTTTGGTCAGTCAAAGCTTTGTTCTTAGAGCTACTTGTAGTTATATTTGAATACAGCAAATTTAGTGAGCACCAAAGGTGAATTGATAAGGTGCATATAAAAATACCTTTTATTATTCCCGTAAATACATTTCAGGACAGGTGTTTTTTTTTTTTTCTACTTTTGGTCATTTCAAGCATTTGTTACTTAGAGCTACTTTTGTAGTTAAATTTGATATATCAGCAAATTTGGGTAGTCAACACAGGTGAAGTGATTGGTGCCAAACTTACCTTGTTTTATTATCCGGTTTACATTTCAGACAGGTGTTTTTTTCTACATTTTTGGTTCAGTCAAGCTTTGTTTTCATAGAGCTACTTTGGAGTTGAAATTTGAATACGCAATTTAGTAGGTCTACACAGCGTGAATTGATAGGTGCCAAAATATACCTTTTTATATTATTCACGTGACATTTCAGACAGGTGTTTTTTTTTCCGTTTGGTCTAGTCAAGCTTAGTACATAGAGCTACTTTGTTAGTTAAATTTGGATATACTGCAATTTGGTTAGTCACCACAGGTGAATTGATAGGTGCCTACACATACCTTTTTTTTCCTGGTTACTTTTCAGAAAGGTGTTTTTTTTCATCTTTTTGGTCAGTCAAGCTTTTGTTCATAGAGCTACTTTGTTGTTGAAATTTGTATTCCGCAATTTAGTTAGTCACCCTACAGGTGAATTGATTGGTGCCAAAAAAATACCTTTTATTATCCTGTTTACATTCAGACGGTGTTTTTTTTCACTTTTTGGGTCTGTCAAGCTTTTGTTCATTTTGGACACTACGTTGTAGTTAGTTAAATTTGAATAACAGCAAATTTAGTAGTCACCACCATGGTGAATTGTTGGTGCCAAAAAATTTACCTTTTATTATCCCGTATCATTTTTCAGATACGTGTTTTTTTCATTTTTGGCGAGGCCAGCTTTGTTGATAGAGCCACCTTGCAGTTTAAATTTGAATCCAAGCAATTTGTTTTGATTTGAGGATTTGAGAATGAGCTGTGATTTGTCCGTCTTTTAATATGAGGACGTTCCAAAAAACTCTTCCATACCTTTCAAATTTTTATATTTCCTGAACATGGAGCAAAATTCAGGTGGTAAGCGAGCATAAAAGAGGGGGGTAGGTCATGGAGGTAGAGGTTACGAGAGATGGTGCTCCTTCCAAGTGCTGGCGACATACACGCATGCAGCGGATCGTTCAGTTTGCTAGGACGTCAGGCCTGTATCGCTGGGTCAGGGCCCTCGTGAATCTCAGTAACGAAACAAGCGTCGGCAATCTGTCCTTTTCAGGTGGTTAATGCAACCTGCATCCAGCAGTTTACCTCCCTCGTTCCTCTCAGTAACGGCCCAACTCAAATTTAATCAATCAGCATCATCAGCATCCGTCTCCCAAACATGAAGCAGCACGAATGTCAACTCATGTACCACCCACTGTGGATAAAATCCCCCCCCCCCCATTTCTTGAAGTCCGTATGACCTCTTGATGTCTAATGCGGTGGGTAGAAAGGCCCATGTTAAAAGATCAAGAGGCAAAGAGGATGGTTGATTTTCTCTGCTCTGACGCCCTGTTACTGATGCCGAAGGTGGAGGAGATGGAAGCTGGTCAAATCGGCAAAAAATCCCTGGCGGTCGGGCATCGCCTTGCAGGTCCTCTATGCTTGTAGCCGCAGCTCCTGGATGCAGAATGTCAGGACGACGAAAGTCACTGTGTTGATGATGATGATGACGACATTGCGGATCCAAAGTGGTCTTTTACAGCTGAATTTGCTTGCGAGCGCTTAATCAACTGGACGAGAGGATGGACGAGGGGGTAGTGTCAGTACGGGTCCGCCTCAAAAAAGGGAAGAGGGCAGTAGCAGAAGTCCGCTGATATGATTCAGCCAGCCACGGTACAGCGCAAAACACGCTCCTCGCTTATCGCCGTCAAATAATGTCCAGGGGACCTCTCATGCCTGGGGCCTTTCTTTGAGCAAAGGCCCTCTGATTCCACCCCAGCGGATGTCATTTGCCGCTTGACCGTTTAAACGGCATAAGTAGAGGCAAGAATCTTAGGGTTGGTTAACCACCACCAACATGTTCTAGTCACATGCAGCGAATGCTTGAGTTGAAATGGAGGCATACAACTTGGCATAAAAGGCCAGACCGACGCCGGGCCTCCTAAACCCACTGTCAAACACTCTGTCTCGCTCCTCCTCACTCTCCACCACACCAAGCGTTCCTCATGCTGCCCAATTGTATTCTCTGAGTCAGGATAGGGATCTGCCTCCGCTTTCAGCCTCCACTGTAGCCCGAGTACCACCGGCAGCCCATGGAGACCCTCTACCCCTTCTCCTTCCGCCCCCAGTTTGATGACCTGCACGCGTACAGCGGCTATCCCAGAGCCATGGAGGCCTCTGTCTTCCAGGTTTGGGAGCCAGATGAAACATACTTTTAACCCAAAACCATCAAAAGTAAAAGCTGAATGGAGGGGGCATTTGCCAGGATTTTGGACTTGGAATTGTTGCCTTTCTGTCTGGTGGAACACTAGATGGGTTCCATACGTCATGGCCCTTGCCTGCCCCCAAAACCTGATGCCGAGCAGGCCCATTTCTTTGCCTGAGAAAAGCAGTCCCTGCCCTGGCCAGCCAGAATTGTGTCATTCTAAATTTCAAGCTCGTTGTCTGCATCTGGTCCGGAAGGGAAAGTCCATCTCAACACCGACACATGGATAGTAAGCAACGGGCCAAGGCGCTTATATCTCTGTGGGACAGCTCACTGGGTGAGAGGGGTGGATGTCTCTGGTCATGACGGTGGGCTCCTCAGGGGCTCGGCGCACCGCTCATCTTCATAACCGCAGGGATGGTGCGGGTTTCTTTCCCCCAAGGACCTCTGGCTGGAATCCGGGCCCAGAGAAACCAGGCCATGTTTGAAATTTAATCTGTCTTGTGAGACCGTCCACACCACAGGTCCAGGAGCTGTGGATGGGCATCTCCGTAACAAGACTGTGCGCTGGGGGTGCCAAGAACTTGTGACAGGGCAAGGTGGTGTGCGAGAACGGCGAAATCTGCTGGCCGCCCTTAAATCGGTTAGGTGGAGGGGGTGCACATACTTGCATGGGCAATGTCCATGAACCTTGTGTCGATATTTCTAATGAGATTACACGGGGTCGGACTGCCTGCTGTGGGAAAGGCTCGAAGTCTTGAAGTTCACATCCCGCCATTAGCACCCTGCTTCGTCCGCTGGCTGCGTTGCAAGCGTCAGTTGGCCCCCCGTCTACCGTCTCATTGTTGACGTGCATCACGCTGGAATTACACACTCCACATCCTCCCAGCGATTGTGGCCTAGAGGCGTCAATGCCATTACGCAGTACGGGAAGTCTCAAATGGACTGACAAGCAGCGGTGCGGACCTCGGGGGGTGTTGAGCCACCGAAGAGTGGAGAAGTGAAAGAGCTCTGAACCTTCTTGCCCAATTTTGAGAAAGAAGGCCACCAATTTGGTCAGTGCGGTCGTGAACTTTGTCAGCATGAGCTTTGTGGTGTTTCTTAGTTCTGGAACGATCGTTGTTGGATTGGGGGGACATCTGAAACCATTACAGGTCCGCCAGCAAACGGGAGGGGAGGATGGACACACATTGGACACGGAGCCTTTCTCTCCGTCGCATCCACAAGGCCCGACAGTTTCTCAATTCTTTATCGGTCTTCATTAGGCAGTGGTTCGGGGTCCCAGGGCTAGTGCAAGGCAGCGGCATCAGCTATCAGGGTGCATTCATCTAGGCAATGTCAGGGCTGTGTTGAAGCTGTTGCGGAGGAAAGCGGAGGAGGAGAAGGGAGGTTATTCCTAGGACACCCGACAGTTACGACTGCCTGACCTTGGGAATGAGGTTGGCGCGAAGGAAGGGTTGAGGAAAGATGTGGAAGAATCAGTTTGCTTGTTTGTTTTGTTTTATTTTCTTTTTTTTTTTGGGGGCCCCTCGACCCAGAGGCTGGGATAAATCAAGGCTACATCTTCTCACATGAGGGGCTTGGATGCTCCTCATTTCCTCCAATCATGATCCTCGCTTAAGGCCATCATAAAATGCAACAGTTACTGGGTGGCCACCCTCATGGATCCCGGGTACAAAAAACAATACTCAGACAACTTTTCCTTCCACCCAACCCCAAATAGAGAGTAAAAATGCAGGAAATGGAGGGACCCCCCCCCCCATTGCTGATTGATCAACTGGAACTCTGTTGCATCTCTTCTCGTTCTTCCAATATGTCACGGTGGATGGGAAACAACATCAGCGACGTGACAAACTGGTAGAGTGACAAGTTGCCGTCAGCAGCAAGCAGCAGCAGCAGGGCAAGGTGGCAGAAAGCCTAATGGTTGAACCTCTGGCAATATTATTTACCACTTACCAACGCTTGCAATGCACGGCACACATTCCCAATCATCACAGAGGGACCAGATTAAGATCATGGTTGGCACGACTATCTGCGTCTCAACACCGATGTTTTTGTATGTGGTTCCGGGGACCCAATAGACTTCTGTGTATCCAAAAATGGACGAATGGACCGAGCGCGTCGCACGCCATAGAGGTGTTGTTCCTGCCAGCAGCCAGCGTCATATCTGAGTGGGACCTTCAGCACAGCTGGAGGGAGTAATTACAGACATCAACGCATTCGGCTTTCCATACATGGTAATGTGGATCAGTTTGACTTTCATCAAGATGAAACAGGCAGGATCTCTGGTTGATGTTGTGGCCCCAATTGCCGGAGGTCAACGATTATTAGTTTGCGGTCTTACTTAACATTCCTCTTCAAAAAAGAAATGGTCCGCTTGAAAAATCTTTTTTTTAAAATGATCATTTTTACTGCAATTTTTATTCTCTTTTACAACAGGTACATTTTTGCTGAGATTTTTTTGCTGGTTTTGCTGTGAGGAGACTGTAAAAGACACCAAGTTTCCATGACTACAAGTATTCCATTTATACTTTATCTTTAGAAGTTTTCGCATTGTCAATGGTTTTGAGGTCATGTTGCTGTGTGATACTGCTATATTTATGGGCCTTTGGAACAGAAATGTGGCCTTCTAAGTGGGCATTTCTCCCACAATTTTAATAGTGGCCTGAGAAAGTTCATATTTATAATTTTTTGGGGGTTCATGTTGCTGTGAGATACAGCAATTAATCATGTGCCAATTGGAACAGAAATGGTGGCTTTTAAGTGGCATTTTCCCTCCACAATTTTATTAGTGGCTGAGATGTCATATTTATAAATTTTTTGGGTCATGTTGCTGTGAGATAAAGCTATAATCTGGTCCTTTGGTAAAGAAATGTGGGCTATAAGTGGCATTCCTCCCTCTAACAATTTTTTAAACACAGTGGCTATGAGAAGTCATTTTTTTAATTTTTTTGGGTTCATGCTGCTATGAAATGCAGCAATTCTACAGGTCCTCTATTAAAAAAAATATTTTTGTTTCTAAGTGGACATTTGTTCTTCCACAATTGTTTCCAAAGTGGCTCTCAAAGGTCATGTTTGAATTTTTGGGGGCATTTTGCTGTATTGTCATGCAGCTATAACTACAGGTCTATTATAAAAAATAAATATGTTGTTTCAAAAAGGACATTTGTTCTTAACAATGTGTCAAGTGTGGCTTAGGGTGATAGTGCTGTCAGATATTGGAATAGGTTAGGACACTGTTAATGGACACATATTGCAAAATGGACTTGTTCTTGTTTTTGCAGATCTTTAAAAAACCCTTTTTAATACTATTAAAAAAGAGAAACAATGAACATAGGGTGGGATTCCATCCGATTTTAAAAATTGTTTTTTTCTAGAATTAAAAGTACTAAAAAACTCTGCCTTGTACAAACATAGCTGTTAAAAAAACATTCCTCTGAATTGTACAAGGGAGGTACAGGAAAAAACTTGACCAGATGTAGGTTATTCAGAGGGTCATGGGTATGGAGCACGGACTGAGAACAAAGTACAGAGGACCCAATTTCTCCAGCACGTGAGGTAAATGAGAAAAAGAATGCCAAGTAAAAAGGTGCACCTGGGTGTAAACAGGAGCGGTTAACCACCCAGTATTGCCAAGTGAGCTCAATTGGGGCCACACTTCATACGGAGGGGCATGCGCTTCCAGTTATTGACTGTGTATGAGGAAGGCTGGAGTTTCTCACACTTCCGCTTCCGCACTATGCTTCAGCACGACAGGGTTTCGTTGCTGCGCATCAGGGCATTTTAACTAGTGTTAATAGATGCGGGACGCCTGCCTGGGCTTCACCGCACCCACAGAACTCCGGCCCTGGGTCATGTGTGGGCCCAGGACAGGTATAGTCAATGTCCAGTTCAATCTATAATGGGTGGTTGAATTGACATGACTCCTTTTCCTGCACTTTTAAATGTGGGGTTCATGCAGGTCTTGGGGCTCCATGCTGTGGCCAGGGACTGGATAGTCAAGTTCCAGTGAAACTAAAAATGGGGGTTGAAAAGACTCCTTTTTCGGCACTTTTTTAATGTGGGGGTCATGCAGGTTTGGGACTCATGCTGTGGCCAGGAACGGTATAGGTCAATGTCCAGTGAATCTAAAATTGTGGTTGAAAGATCCTTTTTTCCGGCACTTTTTTATGCTGGGTTCCATGCAGGTTTGGGGCTCCATGCTGGTTCCAGGACAGGGCATATTCTTATGTTCAGTTCAGTTTGATGATGGGTTCAATTCATATTGCCTTCTGGCACTTTTTAAATTTTGTGGGTGTTGCAGGTTTAAGGGTTCTTGCTGTGGTACAAGACAGGGATAGTGAATGCGTAGTGTGTTTTTTTTTTCTGTGGCTTTTATAACATAATGTGTTGCCTAAGATGTAGCACGTTATCATTTGGACTGGTTGGTGGAAGTTAATTCCAGCTTCTCCAGCACTGTTTTGGGTGTAAAGATGGAAAGGTGTTGTGTTGTATCCCATAGACTTTAATGGTACATCGCTCATAAATTGGACTCTTCACATATCGAAAAAAAACCTTATCGTTGGTGGACGGACTATCGACTATCGGCCCGATGACGGATAGGCCAACGTAATCGCTTCAACCATATTGTCATTATAATGCACCACCCTATCTAGTTTTAAAGCCTCACCTGTGCTCACTAATTTTCAGTTAATTAGTGGGGGGTGTGTATAAAAAAATAATAATAGAAACTCAGCACCCCAGACCTTCATTTGAATTGCCAACTTGACCTTGACCATACATGCCAACAATCCCACCATGCGACCAAAGCCTTGAATTTCAAGAGGCTGATGAACAGATCCACTGCAGAGGTGGCTGGCACTTTAATGTGTCTTCAGCATTCAATTTACAAAGAATTAAAAAAAATAAAGATTTGAAGATAGGGACAGGTGTGTTTTTGGACAAGCAAGGGTCCGGCAGACCCTTGCAAGACAACTGCTAAGGTGGAATCGTTTGTCTTGGTTTCGAAAATCAAAAGCCCAGCCCCTCTTCCACTTTCTGCAAGCTCCAACAGGGCTGGTCACCTTCAAGTCCCTGTTTCAAACTTTAAACAGACTTGTAGAATTTCTGTCTCTCGACATGGCCTTCATGTTGAATCATGTGCCAATAAGCCAGCACTTAACAAAAGGCAATAAAAACTGTGTCGGCATATTTGCCAAGGCCCACAGCCTTGCTAAAACGGTAAGGATGGACACTGGAAAAAAGTGGCAGAATGGTGGTTTTCTCAAATGAATCTTCAGTTGAATTTACACCCACAGCCCATGCCTAAACTGCAGGATGACCTACTGGAGCCCGTATGGATCCACGATTACACCAGAAAAATGTTAGGTTTGGTTTGGTGGAAAAGATCAATGGTCTGGGTTACATTCAGTATGGGTGGGTCTGTGTTTGCCTGTGTGCGAACATTTGCAAGGTGGAAGGCTCAATATCAATAGGCCTAATTTTAATATAAAGAAGTAATTCCTACCTCTTACATTCCCTATATAAAAAGGGGTCAAAATTTTTGCAGCAGGATGGTGCTCCTACTCATATTTTCCATTTCTACATCATAAGTTCTTCAAGGCAAAGAAGATCAGGAGCTCCAGGGACTGGCCCCAGACCAGTCTCCTGACTTCGAAACTTCACTGAGAATGTTTGGGGAGGATTAAAGAGGAAGCTTGGAAGACAAAACCATAGAATCTGTCGATACTCTGGGAGGCATGTAAGACGCTATTCTTTGCTATTCTGATGTCTTCATCAATAAATTGTTTGGACTCATTATCAAAATGCCACCCTACTTGGAATGCAGTTCTTCAGGCTCAGGGATGTCACACCAAAATATTTAAATATGGCTCTAATAGCACCACAACTTCATTTTCCACTAATGTTATGAAACATATGTTGTATTGATGTTTATTTATTTGTTTGATTTTCACATATTTTCTGTGGGCGACAAAACTTTTGTCTTGCCAAAATCTGACCTTTCTGTATTCCTTAAATGATCAATATTTCAGCAGTGAAGCAAATTTATTTTTGTTAACAAAACCTCATTTGGGAGGGTTTCAGCTTTCATATGAGTCATTTCTAAAACCAATGGAGGAATTTTAAGTCAGGTTATAAGCTTTGGTTTCCACAACATGGATAAGCGACAGAACTTCTGTCACGGACCGTAGATAAAAAAATATTATTTTACTAACTTAAAAGCAATTATGAAATGAGCTAACTCTCCTTAGGCTTCGCCTGTTCCAGAAGTTCTCCACATTTCGTATCCTTGTTTGTGGTGGAGATGGAAGTGTAGGGTGGGTTCTCTCTGAAATTGACAAGCTTGGACTTCACAAACAGGTAAAAATAATAATTAATAGTGGGTTCAGCTATCATGTATAATTCTCCTATAATTATACCTCTTTGAACTTAATATTGTTTATATATTTATAGTGCCAACTTGGTGTGTTGCCACTTGGCACAGGGAATGACTTGGCCAGAGTCCTGGGTTGGGGAAGTCTCTGTGATGATGATGCTCAGTTACTCCAAATACTTGAAAAGCTTGAACGGGCCACTACAAAAATGCTTGACAGGTAATTATTCAGATCACAAGAATATCTGATGCAGTCATTTTATACTATGTTACAAGCTGATCCTAAAGTTACAAAAAAATGTACATTCGGTATCAAATGAAACAAAAACTGTACATGCTTCTACTTTAAAGGTTTTGTCTGGTAAAAAGAATTATGTTATTGGGGCCAGGGAAGATAAAAATGTAAAAAAAAAAACCTAATCCTTATCTAGCTGTCCTTCATTGCTGTCGCTCCCTAGCTTCCATCGAGTCGCTCCTCTTGACTTCTGGGTTCTTGTCCTGACACGCTGGAGGGGCTTGAACTCCATTGTAAGTGAACGATTTGCCAGTAGCAACAGCTGCGAGGGACAGCTATGTAAGCATTACTTTTTTTTCTACTTTGGCCCCATGACCCTAATGACATATAGTATTTTTTACCAGACAACCCCTTTTACTAAGGACTTAATTACTTCCAAGTGTATTCAAATAAGCTCAAGGGAAAAGAGCTAGGACTATTGGATGTAGTGTTCCTCAAATCTGACTCACTGAGCCTTGCAAAATAACCGGGAAAAAACTAAACCAGATACTCATCTGCATAGAGCTGTTTTAGGGTGTTTGCAACTCATCAGTGCAGAATAGAGTACATTGGTTGGCTGGGTGAAAGGCTCTGGGCATAGTTCAAAAGGGGTAACGTTCTTCACTAGGTAGAGGCACTATGTAGGTATGTGGACACTTATTTGCCATGGTTGCAGAATTAAAATTTGAATATCACATAAGCTCCAGGGAAACAGCTAAGACTCTGCAAGCATCTATTTGATGTAGTGTTCCTCAAGTCACATGTAACTCACTAAGCCTGGCAATATGACTGGGAGTAAAACCAAACCAGATACTCACAGTGAAACTGCTTTCTGGAGATGAGAATATGGTTTGGCTTTACACCCAGTTATATTGTACGGCTCAGCAAGTCAGATGTACTGTAACTTGAGGAGCGCTACGTCCAGTGGTGCAGAGTCATAGCGCTTCGCCTTTGAAATTATTTAAACATATTTAAATTTTAGTGGAGCAACCATGGTGCATATTTTTCCATATGCCTACATGGTTCCTCTGTTGAGCTTATTTCAAAGTGTAATTGTTTTATCTTTATTTTCTGCTTTCAGGTGGAGTATTTTAACATATGAATCTCCAAAACACTCACCTCCACCAGTCAGAGAAGATGAAAATGGAGAACCAAGGGTACAGGTGATCACAGCTGTGCTAGATATATTTGAGCTTGTGATCTCAGCTATATTTAAATGTAGGGTTATTGTGTGGGATGGTAGGTGTGAGGTCCTACACTGCAGCTACTATGTACACAAATCCACACTTACAGTAGATGTGATGGCTTATAGCTGCACAGCTTTGCAGGAAAATCATGCAGTCATTGGCTACTATTCATCTTGTTAAGGGTCATTTACCTTCACTGTTATGTTGTCCGGGTCAGTCCTTGCATTCTCAGTGTGGAGGGATATACCCCAATGACAAGGGAATGGTGATGTCCGGTTGTGTATTTATTCATGCATACATCTTCAGGAGGAGTAATGAGATTATTGTATATGGTATACAAGTTTTAACTAAAATAGACATTGCAGGAGAGTGAATAGATCCTTTCTTAAGTGTGTCTGTTTTTTTTAAGTAACTTCAAGAAACTCCTGCTGCAATAAAATAAAAACACAGATTCACCCTATACTCACCAGTCCTCCAGCAATGGCGCTGCCAGCAAGTGGTCTCCCCATTTCTTCCTTTAACGTCTGGCTGCCGGTGTACGGCTCATGAGTACTTCAGCCAATGATTGGCTGCAGTTAGAGATGGGTGAATTTCTCAAAAATTCAATTCGCCAACTTCGCCGAATTTTCCGACAAAATTCGTTTCAGTCCGAATTACTTTGGGACGAATCGCGTTAAAATACAGCTATTTCCAGGCTGCACAGAGCCTGTAGGGTGCTGTAGAACGTTTGTTCCTGTTTTAAATTCAGGGGGGAGTTTGGGTTTTTTGTTTTTCTAAAATTTGTGTTTTAGTATGAAAACGCATATGACTGCCGCCCCGCTCTTAAATCGCTTCACTATAAAATTCCCGGGGGCCTTTAAAGGGGGGGCAAAACTGACCAAAAAGCGAAGGGGGAATTAGCAGAAAGTTTTGGCAGTGCCAGCGGGAAAAAAAACAAGCTGGGGGCTAGATTTACGATAGCGTCAAAGAACCGAAAAGGTTTACCTGAGCCACCACAGATCGCACACAGAAGGAACGCCAGCGGGAGTCACCCGCGAGGCCCACAGCACCCGGGTTTCACTAGGGGCCATGTGTTGACCACATACTGGGTCATACACTTTCTCCCAATGACCTGAAAACCCCCAGCCAAGATCGGGGGGTTTGTCACACACAACCCCTTGGCATGGCCCAAACAGGTGGGGGGGCTCTCCCCGTCCAAACCCACCTCTGCCCCGTTCGCTCCCCAAGCCAAGAACTACTATATGCTGGGGCCCTCTTCCCACAAAAAAACAGTGGGGCCAATTTTTTGGGACAGTGGGCACAAAGAGGGGGGGAAAAAATGCTCTTTTTTGCAAAGCGGGCAATGGGTATGAGGAGAGTTGAAAGGGGGGGTTATTTTGCGAGCGGTCGGGCTTTGTACAGGAACCTTTGAGGGGGAACGACGGGGGAAAAAATAACCCTAATCGAGTAGCCCATCGCACATGGAGCCGGGAAAAGGGCCGAGAAGGGACAAGTTATTCGGGTCCCCCTTTTAAAAACAAGGCATAAATGCCCCAAAAAAGGGAAAATTCGTCCCCCCATGCCTCCTTGTCCCCAAAGCCGTTTTTAACAGAATTACGGGCCCCGGGGAATACACTGCAGTGGGCCCTCCCAAACATAATCATCACACTTGGCCCATGCCTCGGTCCCTTGCCCCCAAGCACACCCATATTACAGACCATTTATCGGACCCGGGATCCGGGCCCCCTTCTCCCCTTTATTTTTTAATGTTTCCAGCCCTAAAATCACTGACAGTTAAAAAAGAAAAGCTAGCAAGGGACCGGGGTATTTTTCTTGTTTTTCTTGGATATACATACACCCCGGGGCCCTATATTGGGGGTCCTCTGGAAACTGCCTAGTGTGCCCAATGGAAAAATGGCCCTGCTTTCCCCCCTTTTTCCCCGGGGATAAGTGGCGCCCTACGTTGTCCTACCCTCGATACCCATTGTCCCGGCCCTGGAAGATTCCGTTATCTCTAAGTATTAGGGGACGGGGGGAGAAGAAGAAGCTTTGGACGACAGACAATTGGGGATCTTGGACGAAAGGGATGGGGTTAGTGTCTGGCCGGGAAAATGTAAAAGTTGGGGGCATCAGATCTGGTGGTTTTTTAAGCCATGTGATGCTATCAGCTGACCCAGACCAACAGTGTACAAGGCTTATCATTAAATAGGAGAAGAGGAGCAGCGGGTTCGTTCGGCAAATGGGCACCCGAAATCTAGTGTGGCCGGAGCCGCACCAGATTTAGACCCCCCCCACTTGCGGTCCCCGAAAATACGGCACAAGGGGTCCGGGGCAGCGGGTAATAGTCAGTCAGTGCAGCGCTTTGGTGGAAAATCACCTACTCGGGGTGGCCGTAGTGATTTTTTTTTTGACAGACACCAAGGGGGGTTGAACATAACTATATAAAATCTGTGGGCGAAAATTTAAAGGGAGACCCGGGCCTAACTTGGCACCAGGCCCTGCATCAACACATCAGTGCACCATACGTGTTTCAGATGTGGTGGTCCATCCTGTCCCCCAAAACTGAGCACCCAGAGACGCCCCCCCATTAGGTATCAAGGCTTCACCACCTCTGCCAAAGACAACTCCCCGCCCATTACTCATCTACTGGGCTAGATACCCCTGCTCCCCGGCATCTGGGGGCCATAGCCTTCACCGAGACGATTGCCAAACAGCAGTAAACATCTAGCCATCCCTAATCAGAAGCTGACCGGCTCCTGTCCCCAAATTGGTGGACTGCAGTCCCCCCCTTTTCAAAATGGGGGACTCTGCACCATTCAAAGAACTGGCCCGGAAATTCTGCCATTGTACACAGGGAGTGGGGTCTTGGAACAATGCAAGTGGTGGCAGCGGCCACGCCAGGGGGCGGGGTCTAAGTAGGTCCCGTTTTTTCCCCTGCCCCCCCGCAAGGGAGGATGGACTTTTTTTGCGGGGAGTCCCACCCCGGTCCTGTCCCTGGCGCGACTAGCTTGAGGTGGCAGCCGAGGGGCGGCGAGGACAGAATCGTAAACGAAACTCGATCAAGGGCAGGCCAACAGAGGGGGAGGCGGGGAGATTCGAGGTCAGGGAACGTAGCAGAAAGGGGCGGGTTTCACGGGCAGACAGAAATGATGAAAAGGGGGAAAAAGATGAAAGGAATAAATATATTATCGGGGGAATTATTGAACAGGGGAAAATTTATAACAAGAATAAATATATTAAAAGGGGGAATTATTTAACAGGGAAATTGGGGAACAAATAAAATTTAACAGGGGGGAAAATTTTTGAACAGAGAAAGCCATTAATGATTTTTTATAAAACCAATGGACGGTATTCCCTTGGGGCAACGAAGTCCAAACTGGGGGGAAAACTCAAACAGGTTGTTTAAGTCTTTCAATCATCTGCAAACATTCTAAAAAGGGCCGGAAATTTGCATGACTTCAGCCTTTTACACCACAACACCCCCCTTTAAAATCAGCGGCACACCGGACTCCCCCAACTAGGGTGATATGTGAATTTCCAAAAAGGGGGAATTCAAACCCCAATGTTGGAATGACTCTGGAACAGAGAAAAGGTATTAAAAGGTTTTTTTGAGATCCCAAACGGGACAGGGGTACTCCCCCTTTTTAAAATTTTTTTGTCGGGGCAGTGGGTCATGGGGACCCTCCTTTGCTCAGGCCCTTTCATGCGGACATGCGTTATTTGGCAGTTTGCCAGGACTGACGGGATGAATAACAGTCATTCCACTGCTTCATGTTGTCACGGACAGCGGTAGTGGATCCAATGGACCACCGCAAGCAATGCCAATAGCCACACCAGGGAGCGGGATCTAAGTAGGTCCAGGTTTTCACCAGAGACAGCCGCAAAGCGGGATGGACTTGCTGTGGCGGGAGTCTACCAGGTCGCTACCCCTGGCGCGACTACTTGCGGGGGTAGCCGAGGCGCAGCGAGTACCGAATCGTAAGACGAAACTCGTAGTCAAATGTCAGGCCAACAGGTCAGGGCAGGCGGTGGAGATTCGAGGTCAGGTAAGGTAGCAGAAAGGTCAGGTACACGGGCAGACAGGAACTCATGAACAAGGGGAAATTGATGAACAGGAATAAATATATCAACAGAGGGAATTTATTGAACAGGGGGAAATTGATGAACAAGAATAAATATATTAACCGGGGGAAATTATTGAACAGGGGGAAATTGATGAACAGGTAACAGGGGAGGTCCGCCCCTTTTTCCACCGTTAACAGGGGAGGGCCTCCCCTTTTTCCACCGTTAACAGGAGAGGGCCTCCCCTTTTTCCACCATTAACAGGAGAGGGTCTCCCCTTTTTCCACCATTAACAGGGAGGCCTCCCCTTTTTCCACCGTTAACAGGGGAGGGCCTCCCCTTTTTCCACCGTTAAAAGGGAAGGCCTCCCCTTTTTCCACCATTAACAGGGGAGGGCCTCCCCTTTTTCTAATAAAGCCAGTTTTGCAGTATTTGTTTTTGCTTCTTTTTTGTTCTGTCCCAATCCAGCTTTGTACTGAATTACATCAACAATGGCACAGAATGCAAAATAAGCACCTAAAACATTCCCTGTAGTTATGGTCTCCTTCAGTTCAAGTTCCATACGCTGCATTTGAACAAACTGGTGGTAATCTGAAACTGGATTCAAACCACCACGTTTATACGTTCATGAGTTTTTTGATTGTCACTGCTGTCCTCCTCAACGGTCTTAGAAAGCAGAGGCTTATCGCTCGCCCAAAAAACCTCCCATGCCACCTCCCCATCAATATACTGCAAGAACAGGGGTGCTGCCCCACCCTTCCGTTGCCAAGGTAAGCTCTGATTTGTCCCAAATTGCTCGTCCTCGCTGTATAGTGGCGCTGAGCCCAGACCACATATTAGATCTGTGGCTGAGGGAACCAGATGGGACAGTGGCGGGTTGAGGACAGGTGAGGGCCGCTGACCCGCTCCCGCCCAATGCCAACTAAGGGTTGGGTCTGACGTTTCCACCGACTCTTGGCTGGGATTGCCAGATGTCATCTGGGAGGAAGTGGATGACCTAGTAAACCAATCAAGAACCATTGGGTTTTCTGAACAACACACGGCCGCTAGATGACAGCGGCAGTTCTGGCCTCACCAAGTGACCCCTGCTGCGACGTCCCCTTGCTGTGCTGCGACCTGTGCCTACTCCAGGAATGTTTGTGCCATTGCCACTCGCATGTGAAGAGCCTGCCACCTCTCTGTCTGACATACTGTTTGTTCTAAAATGTACAGACTCTGTGTGATGAAGATATCTGTATATGATAAATACACACCCTGTCTTTGACTCCAAATGACCCCACTACCTAGCTTGGGTAACCGTTGGATAAAACTGGGACTCCAAAAAATGGCCAGGAAAAATTTACTTTATGTACCGTTTAAAAACACTGTGTATTTTACTAATATAAAAGCACAAACAGGCTCAATTAACCTCGGATAATGAATTTATGCTACAGACAAAATTTTTTCTTTGCGGTGAAAAACAAAGTTTCTTTTACTGAGTACAACTGCAGAAAAATACTTAGTTAACCCTTGGTTGTAAATTGCGCAAAGGAAATGTGCTGCCAACAATTACCAGCTTTGTAGCGTGTAAAAGCGGAGTGTATTTTACGGAACACAACATAGAAAAACTCGTAATTAACCTTTGGGTATGAAAATTTTGCTACAGCCAAAAATTTTCTTTGCGGTGAAAAACAACATTTCTTTTACTGAGTACAACTGCAGAAAAATACTTAGTTAACCCTTGGATGTAAATTGCGCAAAGGAAATGTGCTGCCAACAATTACCAGCTTTGTAGCATGTAAAAACGGCGTGTATGTTACAGAACACAACAACAGAAAAACTCGTAATTAACGTTCGGATATGAATTATGCTACAGCCAAAATTTTTTCTTTGGCGATGAAAAACAACGTTTCTTTTACTGAGTACAACTGCAGAAAAATAATTAGTTAACCCTTGGATGTAAATTGCGCAAAAGAAATGTGCTGCCAACAATTACCAGCTTTGTAGCGTGTTAAAACGGCGTGTATTTTATGGAACACACAACAGAAAAACTCGAAATTAACCTTCGGGTATGAACTATGCTAAAAACCAAAATTTCTTCTTTGGCGGTGAAAAACAACGTTTTTTTTACTGAGTACAACTTGAGAAAAATTTTAGTTAACCCTTGGATGTAAATTTCGCAAAAAAGGTAAA